>CAXKWD010000003.1:14745334-14986405 GCA_964059195.1 Ectobius pallidus
AAAAAAAAGAGTGCGTGGAACGCCACGCGACAGAAGTAAAACTTTATTTAATTATTTTATTTTTTCAATTTTTGATTGTTGGATATTTCAATTTTGCATTATTGAACTTTTTAATATTGGGTTTTTGGACTTTTTTAATTTTGGATTTTGGACTTTTTAATTTTGGATTTTTAAATTTTCGATCTTTGAATTGTTTATTTTTTATTTTTTAAATTTTTAAATTTTTTTACTTTTAATTTTTTTATTTTATTATTTATCAAATTTTGGTTTTTTGGATGTTATAATTTTTAATTTTGTTTTTTCAAATTTTGGAAATTTGTATCTTTTAATTTAGGATTTTAAATTTTGGATTTGCGCGGTAATGTACCTCCGGGTTCCATAAAATAGATAATATACCTTTAGATTGCTTAGGAATTGTCTATTGCCATTCAGGAAGTAAGGTCTGAAAAAATTCCTTTGATTACTCCTAATCTTTGAGTTGATTGTTTTCTGTGCAGTCCGCAACGAAACAAGTAAGAGTGTGACTGATTTCGTGACTGATTGTGACTGATTTCGTGACGGTTTTAGTGTGACTGATTTTCCAGATTTACCCTCTACCGCCACTAAAGAAGTTTTACTTCAAAAAATCAAATCTTAAAAATGTTCCTATTATTCGTGTGTATTTTACAAATCTGTTAATGTGCTGTTGCAAAAACTTGAAGTGTAAACTTTCAGAAAGTTATTCAAACCAAATTCTGACTGCAATGCACTTACTAGTTTCCTAAGCAGTCAGTGGTAAACAACTGATATCTTTCATCTCACTTAATTCTCGTCTGGTTGGAGATCTTAATTGTATGACCCAGTTGTAAATTGAAAAGCCGTCACAAGAAGAAAAAATAACTAAGTGCCGTCTTCAAGATAGGATTTACTTAATAACTGCACTCCGTACGTATCAGGGACGCTTTTAATTCACGGCAGAAGACAATTGAGAATTTGTGCATGCAGGAAATAGCATTAAGATTAAATCTATGCAAAGGCACTTAGATACCGTTTCTATAGAAACGCCAAGTTCTCTCTCTCTCGCTTCATCCCTCCTCTTGCTAGCTTTAGATGTTATAATCCTATTGATACCAAACTTAGTACCAGACATTTACACTGGTATAAGAAATCATCCATCTTCTTCCTTCAAATATGCATCTTGTTTTAGCGAAATATAGTTATGCAGTCTTTAAATCTTTATATATATACAGAGTGTTAATGAATAACACCGAAATATTTTGCCTGTGTATAGAGGGGACATAGACAAGCAACTTTTATTAGGAGATTTTTGCTCTATGGATTCAATTCTTCTTGTTATAACATAAAATATCCCAAGGATATGCACGCCACTGTCTTCTAATACTTGAAATGATGGGAAACAAAGGAACAATGAATATTGTGTAGTGGTTGGGAAAATTGTAAAAAATGAGGGGAAAAAAAGACAAACGAAGCATTTTTGTTAGGTTTGGAATTAGGAATAAAAACATAATGCAGTGGCGGGCAATCATGTGATTAATCAGTAAATTTTGCAGATTATGAAAATTCTAAATTATGGCATAGCTGTTGATGAATTGTTAAGAATCAGGTTTTTATCGATCACTATGAAGGCTTGAAGTCAATTTAATGAAAATTTTAACCCTATTTCGCTCAATTATTGAGTTATGAGCACACAATTTTAAGGACTTTAATGCCCTGTAGCATACACATTTTACGTCATAGAGCAAAAATGTCCTAATAAAACTTGCTTGTCTATGTCCCCTCTATACACAGGTAAAATATTTCGGTGTTATTTTTTAACACCCTGTATAAACACATATAACTTAGATTTTCATCCCTTTCAAAATAGGTATATTTTTTGGTACCTACTACTATGATGATAATTTATTTTTCATTACTATAATTGTATTTATCAATTTAGTTATGCCTTTACTCTCAGCTTTTGTCTTTTCCCCAAGTACTACTTCTCAATATTTTGTCTAAGTTATTTAGTTTTAAGGTAATTTATGTTAAGATTATATTTCAATAAAGTAAACCATAAATATAAGTAGGGGGCGGATTTCTATGACATGTCATATTTTTCCCCTTTTCATTATTTCAGGTTTCCGACTAATTTAAACTAGATTCTAAGCATCCTGGTGAAAATGGAAAGGCTTTTATTGTGCATATTACTGCATATTTAGGGAATTTTCAACTATTGTAGCATATTTAGTATGAATATGCATATTTTGGTAATATTTTTGGCATATTTGTGTGCATATTAAAGAAATTTTGAAGTTTCGTAGAATATTTTGTAAATTTTGCATTATAATGATACTTTTTGAGAATTTACACACATTTTAAATAATTAACACTATATTTTAATAGAATGTATTGTAATGAAACTTACAAAAAATATACACAATGTGTAAGTGGTAAAGTCATATTTTAAATTTTATTGGTCATATTTTAATGATTTTTAGGACATAAATGCATGCATATATCCAATTTTTAGGTCACAGAAATCCGCCCCCTAAATATAAGCATGGAACTGCCCCCGAGCACAAGCTCCTCCTCTTTTGGGGTTTCAGGACCTTATATATTGTGTATTGTATGTACGTAATTTTAAAATAAAATAAAATAAAAATAAATTCAGATAGAAAAAAAGTATGTAGACACCTACAGCTATCGTGCCAAAATAAGGGGTAAGGGGCTTACACAAGCATTTAGGGGCTTACACTATCTTTTTACATAATATTGAATAATTTAAGTTTGTTTGGAAAGATTTTCATACGATTTTTGCACTTATTCTATATTAGTTTGTCTTTAATTGGATATAGGTCTAATAAATCTAATAATATATCAATGCGAGCGTTTTTATTTAAAAAAATAGAACCTCATCATCAACTAACATTATTTATTTGACATGAAAGGGGTTTTTTCCATTTGTGTTTAAATTATTTTAATTTATTTTTGCGTGTGTCTATACGCGCGATAACTCAAATACGCTTTATCGGATTTTCATGAAACTTGGTATACGCATTTATAACGTTCATGGGACGAAGCCTATTTATTTTGGAGGTACTTGTTGACTTGTACCGGAGTAATGCTCAATTTAGTGTCTATTTTATGGTAATATATTAGAAAGAATTTATCAAATGCAAATCAGTTCTCATGACAACATACTGTTTCACAGTGTTCATATACGGCTTTGGAAGTCGCAATACAGGTAGTTTTGACAAATAACACTACCCACATATTCCTTCACATATGCTTATCAAATTTTAGACCTGTGTTCTTCCGTGAGACCTGCTTAATGAATCGATGTTGCTTAACTCGGAAATCGATTACAAAATAACTTATTTTCTGCATTTCATAATTGCAATTATCACTGATTAAACAAAATAATTCTGGCACTTTGTTACATCAGTTTACCTGATTTTATTTATATATTTAAAAATTTTAAAATTATCCCAAATTAAGAAAAATAATAAAACCGTTTTCATAAATTATGCCCCATCCCTTGTGAAATTTTTTAAAAAGTAAAATGCCAAGATTAAGTAATAACATTTCAAATTACAGTACTGCGATCTTCAGCTTTTATACGTACGGATCTTCTGCTTCCACTTAGAAAGATCTGGCAGCACTGAGCATGAACTTTACTCTATGACAGACTTTTTTTTTACACATATCTCTTTTAAATGATGCCGGTATTCTGGAAATACAGTGGTGTACAGCTTAAATAGCTTCCAAACAATTCAAGATGGCGCTAAACGTGTCAGTTGATGTGAAGTTAAGATTCCTCTGACAAGACTATTTCGAGAAGAACTCATGTTATTCGCTTTTATCGTCTGAAATTCTTGCGTAAAGGTCTCATTTCGCTTAGTGCTGCATTATTTGCAGACGATGTTGCACATTTATCAATGATTCATACATGATGAGGTTGTAAGCAGAGAGATAGGAATGGATGGCCTGACGTCTTAAGTATCAAAATGGGAATGCTTATTTCTTGTTACACTTCCTCTATTTCTAAAATTGTTGTTCCCTGTGTTTAAAAAACGAGACTCATCAGTTGTTAGCACTAGCAAGAATACAGTCAGTTTACAGAAAGTAGAGTAGGTAATTTAATCTGTGGCTTGGTTCTAAAAGGGCCAATGCCATAACACTTGCTTTTGAGTTAACTGACTTTGAAGCCTTTATAGAAGTAGCCTAACATTTTTTTTGCTGAGAACTTCCGACATTGGCCTCTAAGGTTTCTGAATTATGTCTATTAATAGCATCACACATTGGCACTTTTAATATACGAAAGATAAAGACTAGCCGAGCTCAATAATGCATAGATCTCATTTTTGAAAGAAATTGACATTGGCCCTTTTAGAACCAAGCCACAGTTTTATGAAAGTCAAGCATAGACTATTCTTCGGTAGCCTATTAATAGGCCTAAAGCCGGTATTCATAGTCGCAATAAGTCGTACTTATATCCAACTCGAACTTTAATCTCGTCTTAAGTTGAATTTCTGGCACAAACAAGTCGTACTTATGACGTGGTTACTTTATGAAGTAAGACTTGACAAAGTCGAACTTATTGCTATTCGTAGTCACTAAAGTACGACTAAATCGATAAAGTTCAAAACAAATTTATCAAGTTTTTAATGCTTAAAGTTTGTGGCTATTATCCATTGTGTATATGAATTATGATAAACTCCTGGAAAATTTTGAATTCCAAGCTTTGTCATATAGAAGAGCATGTCAGTCATTAAGGTTTTTTGTATAAAATAATTAATTCCCATGTTGATGATACAAACCTTATAGAAAGAATTTATTACAAACCTTATAGAAAGAATTTACGGTATATATATGTACTCAGTAAAAATAGTAGATTAAGAAAACTATTTTTTACTCCTAGAGTAAACACAGACTTGCACAAAAATTCACCAATAAAGAGAACTTTGAATAGACGTACAATCAAATCCAACCACTTAATATAGATGTATTTGGAATGAATCTTAAACAATTTAATTCTGCTGCAAGCCAACTGTTAAAACTTTTCCAAAATGGTAATTCATAGGAATCTGTGTGTGAATAGTAGCACCTTTGTCAACTAACATATTTTTTATTGTTTTATTTATTTACTCTTATTTCATTTTTATTTTTTTCTCTACATTCTTCATGCTTGCTTTCTTCTTATCTCTCTTATTCTCTTTACTCTCTCCTATTCTCTTTACTTCTTACCTTACATTGGACATTATCCTAACTTTCCAACTTTTTATTATACCTATTTCCTATTTGTGTTATTGAGGTACTTGATGTATTGCTAGCATAGTCATGAACATTACATACATTTAAATGCTGGTGCATCCACGGTAAGCAATGTTTCTCTTGTGAACAAAGATGTGAAAAATTGTTGGCTTATATTTGTTGTTATATGATGAACTAGGCTATCGCGTATTGCGAAAAACCCTGGTAAAGTTTCTGATTTATCATAAAAAAAATGTTGGCTTATATTTGTGGTTTATTGACCAAATATATGCTTAATATTTATATATATATATATATATATTTGTGGTTTATAAATATATAAATACATATTTGTGGTTTATTGACCAAATATATGCTTAATTCCATGTTAAAGTTGGTGTGACTGGTCAATACAATCATGATTTTGTGTATAGATTGCCACCTAGCGTCTTAGGCCTATAAAGCTTCATTTTGAATACAGTTTTATGCAATTTTAGCGGCCTAAGTTCCTAAAATACAATTTTTAAGCGTATTACCAGTTCGACAAGCAGCTGTTTTAGATAGCGAGTACTAAAAATTCTTCAAGAAGTGGCACCTACAATACATAGCCATTTTAAGGCTACTACATTATAAATCCAAGGCCTGGTAATGACAAAATTTGTTCTTACTTCACTAACACCCTGTAGGTAATTCAATTACAAAATCGCTGTAGCAACAGAAGGCTTTGTATATCTGTTTGCAGTGAGCGGACTATATCTCTGTTGTATACGCTGGCTCACATACCTTAAAGCTATATCCACTTTTTTTTTTTTGCACTCTGGAAACAGAGGGAAGAGATGGAAAAGAACTAGCAGTAGAGCCAAGTCAACTAACGGCTATATCCATTACATTTACCCCCCTCCCCACTTTCCCTGCGCCTTGATCGCCGTTTTTCGCTCATTTTCCCTCTTCTTTTCATTTCCCCTTCTCTTTTTTTTTTTTTTTTTTTTTTTTTTGTACTGTACAAGATGGAAGTACATAGACGGATGTATACGTATTTTCTATGTGTGTTGTGAAAGGGTTTGATAGCTGTTTTTAGTGAGAAATGTTTCAATACAGGTAGAGAGAGCTGAGTGAACTATGCTTTTAGGAATAGAATGGGACAACTACTTCTCATTTCTTGGAATAAGAACTGCTACAGAATCGTAAAGATAGATCTGAGATGAGAATTCAAACCGATATCTTCAATATTTTCTCTTTAGTTCAGTAAAAGATCTAAAGAAAAATAAGTAATACGCTTTACCTATAACTTATGATTAAGGTTCGGATGTTTATAACCTAAAAAATTGGAAAATATGACTGAAAATATGACCTTAAAAATGACTAAATGTGACCACAAAAAATAATGTATTTTCAAAAAATAAATGTTCCAATTTAAAACGGTTAAAGACACTAAATTCTTACATCACATATATTTAACTAGCTTAAAAGACCCGGCGTCGCCCGGGTTTTGTATTTTGTAATTGGAAATTAACTTATGAAGGATTTTCAATTTTAAATTCTAGGCCCTTATATAGGCATTTATAATTTGAAATAGGAAGAACGACTTATTACACTCAAACTATTCCCTCAGAAAACGCTTGATATAGTTTTTTATGGCTCATAGAGGATCTAGAATTTTGCATCCCATCGCTTGTACAGTGCACAGCAAGCCTGGTAGAGGTTTAAATAAGAAGAAACAGAAATTCCTGTAACATAAAATTGTAATATCGAGGCGGGAAATTTCCGACTCTTATGTTACCATAAAGCCGTTTTGGGGATGAAATTAAACAGAAAGCATTATCGCTTTCATACTTTTCTCTCCAAAAACCTGCGATATAATATAATAATATACACATTACCATACCTCGTTTTGTTTTCTCTATGTCCAGGGTAGAGAAAGTTATGTGATTCCATTATTTTAGTGGATTTAATTCTGTAATATTTATTTATAACATGAATTATTTTGATAACTTCTCTTATTTGTCAAAAGTGCATTTCATTTGTTTTTTCCAAGCCCATCTGATACCATTTGGCAACAATATATTCTGTGATTTGGAATTGATAATTCTATGTAAAAAGGGATTAAGTATTTTCAAAAACATTTAATTTTTGGCATTTAGAATCAGAATTTTTCAAAATCCTTTCTTAGTGAGCACCTACATTATGCAACGAAGGTACTGTCAAAATTCCAAGTCTCTACCTGTTATAGTTTAGGCTGTACGTTTATTTATTTATTTATTTATTTATTTATTATTATTACAAGAGATATTACAAGAGGTATTACATTTAGTAATACACCCGAATGAGCAAGACTGCTCGTGCTCGGGTGCCGTTTCAAAAATATCAAAGTGAAGAAAGAGGAGAGACAAAGAAATAGAGTGTATAATGTGCTTAACTAAAAAAGAAAGTAAAACAAAAACATTAAACATAAAAACATAAATACATAAAACGAGTGAAACAAAAATTACTTAAAAGCTAAAAAATTACAAAAAATTCTTTACATATCTATTAAATTTAACAGTGGAGTATGCTGAGAGATCAGGATTTTTTCTGATAATTGAGTTATAGAAGCGCGGTCCAAAATTAATGCTATGCTTTAATCCTGCCGATGTGAGACATTTGGGTTCTAAAACGTTGATTCCTGTCATTCAGTCAGTCAGTCATTCATTCAGTCAGTCAGTCAGGACAAAGCCTTTTATATATATATAGAGATTGGATAATCACTTTTTATCAATTTTACAGGTGATTTACAGTTTTACTTGTAAAGAATTTATATTTTTGAAGAATTTTTCTCCTGTTTGCTCGCTTCATCAGCTCCAAATACTCGTAATACTATGTAGACCTTGAATGTCCCTATAACATATGAGCAAATGCATTAATTTGAAATTTAAATTATCTATTAATTTGGCATAAACATTAAATTAACGACATAAAGTTCAAATTTAATTCGACCATGTAGGCCTAGTACTAGTACATACACTGCATAATTGTGCTCTTTTACCGAATTTATAACTGAAATATGACGTTAAATCATAAATTTTGCCAAAATATGACCAAGACCACAAAAAGGACCAAAATATGACTTTATATGAAAAATAAAAACGTTCCGATTAGAATAACAAATGTGCAATTCATGTTTAATCTGTGTTTGAGGCGAGAATGGAGGTCAGGATATAGTATATTGCGATACAAGTCCCGTAAGACATGCATACGGATCGAGGAAAGAGTTTGAAAACACGAGGCACTCGCGCCGAGTTTTTTCAATTTTCCGAGATCCGTTATGCACTTACGGCACAAGTATTGCATGCTGTGTTTTGCAAGATGATTATTTATATCAATTTAATTATATTAATTGTGATATTACCTGAAAATATTATGTATATACATTCGTGAAAAGATAGATGTTTATTTCAGAAAGTGATTCGCATTTGTTGTTGTTTATGGGAACCGAATATTTGTGCTGGGGGGGCCTTGTCCATTAAGGCTTGTATTATGAGGTGTGGCGTAAGTAAATTCATAACAGCACGGAAACTCTTACCGCACATAGCAACAAGATTGCGTGTGGGAATGTCAACTTAAGGTCCACGGCAACAATATTCGTAAGTACCACTAATTAGTTAAGTCGTGCAAAAAAAATATGACATGTCATAAACATCCGAACCCTACGTTATGATATATGAAATAAAATTAGGTAGGGCTAAACTGATAAAACGAAGTACCAGAATGCTTTTTTTAATCAGTGATAATTGCAATTATGATAGGCTCATGCAGAAAAGAAGTTATTTTTGTAATAGATCTCAGAGTTAAATTCCAAAAACAAAATGCGCTGTCTAAAACAATATTTACCGACTGAAGTCTTCAGAACAGTCTACTTAGCTCTAATACAATCTGTCCTCCAATATGGTATCATTGGCTGGGGAGGAAGTGGCACATCTGTATTGACTCCTTTGATTCTAATACAGAAGAGAATTATAAAAATTTGTTTAAAAAAGCCTATAGAATATCCAACAGAATTTATATTTCCTGAATTTAATGTGATGACTGTAGAACAAATTTATAAGCTCACACTTTTAAAATACTTTCAAAAATACCGCAACGTACATGTATCGGATCCTCATAACTACAATACTAGAAGAAATAAAACATTGCCTTTAATAGAACCAAAATACTTCACCTCTTCTGGCTCTAAACATAGCATTTATTATGGTCCAAGACTCTATAACTCTATAATTAGGTCACATCCGGAAATAGTACATATGAACAACAAAAAATTCAATAAGTTTATAAAAAATCTTATTTCATAGTTCAAAAGTTACTTCACTCTGTACTTAGTAGACAATTAAGGAACGATTTTATTTGTAATAACTCAGGGTTTCAATTTTTGTTCTTACTACTTTTCCTTTTTTCTTTTTACTTTTCTGTTCTTTCTTTATTATTATTATTTTTTAGGTTTTGATTTAATTATATTTTCTTTATGTATTTTGTAATTTGTATTTTGTAATGTAAATGGCTGAACTGTGCCCGAGCACGAGCGCTTGCTCATTCGGGTGGTCTTGTTTTGTTTTGTATAAATATTTTGTATAAATATAAATAAATAAATATATTAATGATGTAATAGGCCTAAGATTCGCTGACATGTTTGTTAGAAGTTTAAAACAGCCTTATAGGTTATGAATAGACCTAGGATTTTAGGCTCTAAAAAAATCACTTTTAGGCACCTAAAATAGGCTTTTAAAATAAGTAAATAGGCCTTTAAAAGATAAAATAGGCACTTAAAATATGTTTCAAAATGTCTAAATAGACAGAAAATAGACTTTAAAATACTACAACATGCTCTTAAACTGTAACGTGATTTTTTTACTGTAACTTAAGAAACGTGGTATAGGCCTATCTATTCTTAACATAAATAATTGCAAAATTAAGACAGAATTAAAAATACATTATCAAAAACAGTTTTGGATTATATGAAAAATTGACACAGTATGTCACTTCTTACTTTATACCTGCTACTTTTTTTTAGCTAATCCTCCTCCGTCAGTCAGCATTCCTTTGGCGATAATTGTTTAGGAAAATAAAGTTTCTGTGAAAAACCCACCCTCTGTTGTTCTGCTCTTCATTCAGGGATGTCCATTAAATGATTGTAAAAATTACAGAAGTTGAATTTTATTTTAAATGTACAAAATAGGCATTTTAGGCACTAAAATAGTAAAAATAGGCTCCAAAGGTCCAAATAGGCATTTTAGGGCACTATAAAACTTTTTAAATATAGGGCCTAAGTGATTTATCATGAAATGTTCATATTATTTCATAAGGAACAAAACAGGCATTTGCCTGTCTAGTTATGAATGAATTAAAAGCCAATCTGAAATTTGTCAGGAATTACATTAGGTAGGCTATATTGCTGCACAGGAGCGAATAAAAATAATAATTTGAGTTATAGGGCGAACAGACACACGGACGGACGGACAGACATCTTCGCGTCCCCGCACACAATTTCATAAAGTGCCACACTGGCACTTAATAACATGACCTGACTGATTCATCAACGCAAAGCCGAAACCTTGAAGCTATAAAAATGAAATTTCATCAATAGATACATAAAATGGGACAAACACTTCTCATTTCTTGGAATAAGAACTCCTAGTAGTAGTAGTAAGTATTCTGCCTTCCGGCAGGTTTTCAAACTTGGTACGCGAATTTTGTTTTCCAAAACTGTCTATCCTCTGCTTCCTCCTTCAGCATCCAATATTTCCGCTTTTCCCTTAAATCGTCCAACAGCTGAATTCTTCTTCTTCCAAGTCTAGTTGTACCCTCCAATCTTCCTTCTACGACATCATGTAATAAGCAGTTCCTTCTGAGAATGTGCCCAACCCAGTTTGCTTTCCTCTGACGAATTGTGTGTATGATTGACTTCTTCTCACCCACTCTACTCAGAACCTCTTCGTTTGTCACCATGTCCATCCACTTTAAATTTTCTATCTGTCTCCAGCACCACATTTCAAAACTTTCTAAATATTTCTTCTCTAATTTCCTCAAAGTCCATGTCTCTGATCCATACAAAGCAATACTCCAAATATAACACTTCACCAGGTTTTTACGTAGCTCTAGGTTCAGACTACTAGTTAGCAGAGTTCTCTTCTTCATAAATGCTTTCTTGGCCATGGCAATTCTTGATCTTATCTCCTTGGTGCAATAGGCATCTTTCGTCAGTACACTTCCTAAGTATTTGAACTGGTTCACGTTCTCTAATTCTTGATTTCCCATGATAATTTGAAGCGGCTCTTCTCTCTTCGATATCCTCATCACCTTCGATTTACCTATGTTGATTTCCATTCCATACTTTCTTCCTGTTTCCACCAGCCTGTCAATCATTCCTTGCAATAGAACTTGATAGTCCTTGATAAAGAACTCCTACAGAAACATAAAGATAGATCTGAGCTGAGGATTCCAACCGATATCTTCAATATTTTACCTTAAGTTCAGTAAAAGATCTGAAGGAAAATAAGTAATATAAGTTACTTTACATTTATGATACGAGGGTCGTACAAAAGTAAGTTTCCCTGACGCCGTTTACAGAAACAAAAACATTTTTTGCAACAGATACAGCAAGTGTTCAGCTATTTTTAATATATTCGCTACCAGAATTGAGACATTTTTCATTCCGTGGGATCAACGTTTCAATATCTGTGTCGGAGAAGTCTGCCGCCTGGGATTTGAACCATTGAATGGCAACCATGTCCGCCTCTTTGCCAAACTCTGTCATTTTTTGTGGTGTAGGAAGAGATTGAAACCAATGGGAGCGAGATCCGGGCTGTTGGGTGGATTTTTAAACACCTCACAGCAAGTCTCCTGCAGAAGTTCGACTAACCTGCAGAAACTTTTAAATTATTAAAATCTATTACTTGTTCTATTAAAAGATTGATCACTACTATTTTGACTTTTTGGATTCTTTTCCGAATACTTCATCGTAAACCCTTTATTTAACGGCATTCAATTTGGAACGAAAATTATAAAAATGTGCTGGACTGTAAAGAAAACAAAAAAATTATTAGACTCATAATTTAATATTTCCATACGTTCTGTTACACATCAACTTTGTTATGAATATTTTGCGTTAATTTATTACAAATTTAAGGCAAACTACAGACTACAAAATGATAAAGGTTTATCCGTTACTCTTCGGGAAGAGCATTATCTGAAAGTGTTGGAAAACAGGGTGCTTAGGAAAATATTTGGGCCTAAGAGAGATGAAAATGGGGACTGCAGAAAACTGCATAACGACGAGCTTCATAACCTGTAACTCGTCACCGGATATAGTAAAGGTAATTAAATCACAGAGGATGAAATGGGCTGGACATGTTGCGCGCATGGGGGAGGAAAGACATATCTCAAAAATATTGAGTGGGAGACCAGAAGTGAAGAGATCACTTGGAAGACCTAGACGTAGTTGGGAGGACAATATTAGGATTTAAGAGAAGTAGGATTTGCGAGGGATGGTTGGATGGAGTTGGCACAGAAGAGGGTTGAATGGCGGGCTCATGTAAGCGCAGCAATGAACCTCCGTATTCCATAAAATAGATAATTTTCCTTTACATTGCTTAGAAATTGTCTATTGCCATTGTCTAAAAAGGCTTATTAGTGTATATTATTATTATTATTAATATTATTATTAGCTTGAAACCGGAAGAGAAGAGACCACTTGGAAGACCTACACGTAGGTGGGAGGACAATATTAAAATAGATTTGAGGGAAGCAGGATTTGCGAGGGATGATTGGATTGCGTTAGCACAGAATAGGGTTGAATGGCGGGCTCAGGTAAGAGCGGCAATGAACCTTCGGGTTCCATAAAATATATATTCCTTTAGCTTGCGTCTATTGCCAGGGAGTAAGTAATCATACATGCCAAAATTTGTTTTCTGACAGGTGGATATTCTATCTAATTGCACAATTTAAACGTCTGCTTTGACATAAGATTTATTTGTGCTATTCACAGCCACAAAGAAATGTTCTCGTATGAAAATTAAGTGGTATCTCCTAGGCTAAGATGTATTTTTACGATACTTAAAAATGGCCATGAAAAGAACGGCCGAGTGCCGCAAATATGAAGGCCCACATGAAGTAATTAGAATTGTGGGACAAGAGCAATTACTGCTGTTTGTGTGAATATACAATTATCGAGTTGACGGAACATTTGGTGCGACAGAAAGCTATGGCGTGATGTTAAATGTAGCGGTTTCTACAACAGCACTAAAATACACCTTTCCCCCCAAGACCACACACAATACATGCAAGAGCCGTATCAAGATGTGACTGTCTAACTCATAACAGGGTTGTTAGGAAGTCACTGCAAATAATAATAATAATAATAATAATAATAATAATAATAATAATATTTATTTATCTGTCATTAAACTTATACAGAGTAATAGACATCATCAGTGTAAAAATTCTAGAACTATTAAAACACCAGATCATAGACATTTGTCTCATCGAACTCCTGTATAGTGTAAAATGCCTTGCTTTAAAGCCATTGCTTAGTTACAAATTTAAATCTTTTAGAATTAACATTTCTAGCATTTAGTGGGAGCGTGTTAAAATAGTATATTGCGATACAAGTGCCGTAAGGCACGTTTACGGGTCGAGGAAACAGATTGAAAATCCGAGGCGCAGCCGAGGGTTTTTAAGTTTTCGAGACCCGTAAATGCCTTTACGGCCCGTGTGTAGCATGCTATTTTTTGCACGATGATTATTTATATCAATTTAATTATATTAATTGTGATATTACCTGAAAATATTATGTAAATACATTCTTGAAAATAGATGTTTATTTCAGAAAGTGATTCGCATGTGTTTGTTGTTATGGGAACCGAATATTTGTCCTGGGGGCCGTGGCCATAAAGGCTTGTATTATGAAGTGTATCGTAATGAATTATGACGTAGCGCTTGGACCGTAAGTGTTTTAACCTCATCGCAACCGCCCTTAGCAACAAGACTGTGTGGGAATGTCAACTTACGATCCATGTAAACAAAGTTCGTAAGTACCACTAAGGAGTGCAAAAAGTTTAATATCAACATGCTTAAAACTATTCTGACTTTTATTCAATCTTGTAAAATTAGGGACTAAATTGTTTTTATTTCTTGTTTCGCATTTATGTTTATCTGAACTAATATTAAAATCATCATAATTATCTTTGACAAACTGATCATAGATCATACAACCTACCTGAAAAAATCATACTTCTAGTGAAATTAGCATGTATCTAATTATTTTATTTATTTTTGAATCAAAGCCTATATGCTTATTTGTTAGGGTCCTTCAATGTCTAAGTACGAATTCTGGGTCTTTCTATCAAGCACCATGGTCTTTTTTAAGTCTATGAGCATGTCATAAGCATCTAAGCCCCCTACTTCCATTCATTTAATATCGTTAGAACTTAGCCTGCTGATAAAACAATATAAAAGGGGCATTTATTAATTTACGATATGTACTATGTATATGTATATATATATATATATATATATATATATATATATATATATATACAATACATATATATATATACAATATATATATATAGAATATATATACAATGCCCTGACTTTGTACTGACTGACTGACTGACTGACATAATGACTGACAGAGAATCAACGCAGAGCCTAAACTATAATAGGTAGAGACTTGGAATTTTGACAGGTACCTTCGTTTCATAATGCAATTGAATGGATTTTGATTTTTTATACTTTAAATGCCAAAATCAAATGTTTTTGAGAATACTTAATCCATTTTTACAGAATTATCAAATCCAAATCACAGTTCACATGACAACAGTGTATTGTTGGCAGTGGTAACAGGTAGCTTTGGAAGTAAATGATACGGGAATTTGATAAATTAGAGAAGCTATCGATATAATTCCTTGCTGTAAATAAGTATGGAAGATGAAATCCACGAAAATAATGCACAATGTGATGCAGTCACATAACTTTCTCTACCCTGGATATAGAGAATACCGTACGAGATATGGTAATAAGTATATTATTATATAGCAGGTTTTTGGAGAGGGAATTATGAAAGTGGTATTGAATTACCTTTTAATTTCATTCCCGAAACGGTTGTATGGTAACAAGAGAGGGACAAATAAAATATTCCGCAAAGACAATACAATTATATATTACTGGAATTTATGTTTCTTCTTATTTGAACACCTACCAAGTTTGGTGTGTAGAAGCGATGGGATGTAAAATTCTACATCCTCTATGAGAAATAAAAAGCTATATGAAACGTTTTCTGAGGGAATAGTCGGCACTCTGCTGATAATGCACGTACACCACCTGCGAAACGGCGGTTCAGAACTTTACCAAGGTAAATAAAGTGCGTTACGGAAAGTATTTTAATTCAATTAACTTAATGCACAACGCTAAAGATGATGACTAGACTTCGGACTTTTAGGTCGTTAAAAATGCTGTTTTAGGTACCTAAAATAGGCTCTAAAAATTGGAAAATAGGTTCTAAAAATCGTAAAATAGTCTCTTATAAAATCGTTAAGTTGCCAGTTTTCTGAAGTATCTTAATTGCAATGAAGATTATTATATTTATTGAAGTCACCATTAATCAATAATCATGATAAAACACAGATATAGGCCTATGGTACACAGAATTATATAGACCTATTACTAGGGCCTGTATTACTACCATAACAGTGAAAACCTAATCCCTGCGCCCAGAAGCTACGCACGCTAGCATATTCAACCCCTTGTATCCCTCAGTGATTCATGGCCGGTTTCTATAAACTCGCGAATTACCTATGGGTAAATTACCCAATGGACAGAATTTACACAAGAATAACACCACAAAAACACAAATAATTTAAAGATAGCAATCATTTACACTTGTGGCGAGTTTCTAGATAAATGTCCTCTGAGTAAATATGAAAATGACAGAAGAAATGTTCCTACTCAGGCTAGATCTTTCCAAGGGTAAATCTTCGGGTTAATTTATCCTTTCATGGATGGCTGGATAAAATTTAACCTCTCAAAGGACCAATAATAATTTTTTTTTGTATTTATTTATTTATTTATTTATTTATTTTTTTTTTTATTTTTTTTTTTTTAATTTTTTTTTTTTTTTTAAGTATCGAAGCATCAGTTTTCGACAATACATTTCAATTTCGAATCAATTGGAGGTGGCTTTGCTTTTTTTTTCACTTGGAAACAAAAGCACAGCGATTTCTTCATTATATCGCATGGAATTATCGATCGTTTCGATTCTGTGAGCTCACCCTGGGTCGATTTCTTTGTTTATAATGTCAAAAAAATACATTAGAGGCGCTTTCTAATCGTGGAAAGCCGGATTTTTAGCCGTTTCATTATAATTATTAATCGTTTAGTTTATGAATGATTCGCGTGCAAGTGTCAATAAACTTAATGTTTTAATTATTTTGCTCTTAATTTTTTTATATTCCAATTAATTATCGTGAGCGAAGCCACGGGGATCTGCTAGTCTATTAATAAAAGGAAGTGTCGGTCTTCCTCCGTCTGTCTGTCTGTCCGTGATGCCCAGCGAAATCTACTGAACGCAGAGATCTGAAATTGTAAACATAGATGGACTAAAGGGTCGGAAAGTGCACCTCGAAGCCGAAATTTCAATTTTAGCTTTCCTTCGCGAGTTATGAGTGAAAAACGGGCAGAAAACGTGCATTTTTTGCGTTTTCGAAGCATCAGTTTTCAGTAATATATTTCAATGTCTAATCAATTACAGTTGGCTTTGGCTATTTTTGTCATACCTTGGAAATGAAACTTTCGCGATCGCTTGAATGTTGTAGCTCACGCTGGTCGATTCATTTGTTTTTAATGTCAAGGCACGCACACATATGAAATTTTCAACCTACACAGAAGAGGATTATTATTATTATTATTATTATTATTATTATTATTATTATTATTATTATTATTAATATTATTATAAGTAGGATAATCAATATAGGCCTAAATATGGTCAAACGTTGTTCGATTTGGACGAAACTCACTATAGTCTACAGGGATTTTCTGGGCCAAGGATCTCGAATCTGAGGTCGCTTTTACCAGGCGACGCTATCTAATCGTGGTATGTAGTGCACGCGATTTAGGTGTTAATAAATATAATGATTTAACTATTATGCTCTTAATCTTTAATTTTTGAAATAATTATCGCGGGCCATCGCTTGATTTTTGAAGTCCATCCTGGACGATTCATTTGTTTAGAATATCAAGGCCCGCATAGGCCTACGTATGAAATTTTCAACATAGACGCAAGAGGGATTTTCAATATAGGCCTAAATATGGTCAAAAGTTGTTCGATTTGGACGAAACTCACTATACCGGGGTTTTCTGGGTCAAGGACCTCGAATCTGAGGTAGCTTTTACCAGGCGACGCTATCAAATCGTGGTATGTAATTCACGTGATTTAGGTGCTAATAAATATAATGATTTAACTATTATGCTCTTGATTTTTAATTTTTGAAATAATTATTGCGGGCACATGCTTGTCAGTTTATAATCAAATAACGGAAAAGAACTCGAAAGAACTTTTTAAAAGCATGTAAATCTCACATCATAATGTGCAAGGAATAAACTATGATCGTAGTAATTTTGTTGACTGTTTTCTTTGCAGTCCGGTACAGATTTATAATTTGCTTGAGAAATTGAGTGTCATGCAATTATTCTAGTGGGATTTCTATAATTGCTGAAGCTGCTCTTTGATTAAACGTAAACATTGATAATATGGCAGACTAGAAGTGAAAACATCGGGAAGTTTTAAGTTTGAAATTGATCAGGAAAATTTCAGTAGAGTAGCTGGTTTACATGAATGACAATCGTAACATAACAGTAAAAATTCTCATATTTTAACGTAAAACTTTACTCTGGTAATCTTATACCTTCGTTTGTACATAATTTTTTAGGCGATTCATGTATACATCAGTAGCAGTGAAAAAGTTATTTCCTTTGTTTCAAACAGTGGTGACTTCTGACAGAATGAATATATTTGCAATTTTTTTTTTTTTAATCTAAAATTATGGTTGAATTTTTCCAAGCACCATGTACTAAATAGCTATTTGTTGATACAGTAATTTATTTTTACTGGATTCAAAAATCCTTGATGCAGTAAATCATACAACAATTTCTATACTATTTGACAATGCCATTAAACTGTTAAATAGCATGATTTAATATTCAAATAATGGTGATTTTTATGTGATAAATTAAAAAGTGTTTGCTCAAAATGATATTTTTGGGTCATATTTAGCTATTTTTAAGGTCATTTCTGCTAGCCTATTTTAGGTCAAACAAACATTTTAGGCTCTAGCGATTATAAACGAATTTATAAGGATGTATCCAATTACTTAAATTCAATTTTCCAGGCTTTTATCAAAAAGTTTCTCACGGGTTTAGTAGAATCTATAGCTTAAGCCTATTAAATGCACCCTGAGATCTGTGCATGTTCGCTCACCCCTCCGAGACCTTTTGATTTATGGCCGTTTTCTATAAACTTGCGAATTACCTATGGGTAAATTACCCAATGGACAGAATTTACACAAGAATAACACCACACAAACACAAATAATTTAAAGATAGCAATCACTTACACTTGTGGCGAGTTTCTAGATAAATGTCCTCTGATTAAATATGAAAATGACAGAAAAAATGTTCCTACAAACTCGGGCTAGATCTTTCCAAGGGTAAATCGTCGGGTTAATTTATCCTTTCATGGATGGCTGGATAAAATTTAACCTCTTGTAGGATCAATAACAATGAGAATCAAAGCCTTCTGAATTAAATTAACTGTACAACTCCAAGGCCTTGCTCATTATATCATTGTGGTTGAAATGGGACTTATTTATCCATGGATAATTTACCCATAGGCAATTCACAAGTTTGTAGAAACCGGGCATCAGAGAACTAAGTTTTTTGTTTTTTTTTTCTCGTTTTTTTTTGTTACTGGATGTGGGAGTCGGGAGAAAAACACTACATTTTCTTGGGAATTCCTTACTATTTAAACAAGTCACAAATGTGTCATGTACTGCACATTCCGAGCTAAAAATTTAGCACTAACTGAAAATAAATGCTAGAATTTATTAGAAAAAAGTAACTTATTTTGAACTTTAGAGGGAAAAACAAGCAAAAAGGCAATATTAGGCTCTAACGTAAAAATAGGCTGTTTTAGATCCTATAAAAGTGTCAGTTTTAGGCATAGACTAGTCTCTTATGAAACATGCATAGCCTATACAAATTTTCGTCCATATATCACTTAAGGATTAAAATAGGTTTTTACCTAAAATCCGAAGTCTAATCTAAACGAACCAATAAAAGTTTGATATTCTGGCCCAATATACAAACCCATGGCGAACCGGAAAGAAAATACGGAACACAATGATTAGGCGTGGGTATCGGCATACTGACAACATGCCCCCCCAATCCAGCCATCTGCCTATGGTAGATGACGCAGCGTTCGGGTGGTAAGCCTTGTCCCTTGAGGGATGTAGCGGCACGGAATTTCGTTTTAGTTTATGTACTCGTATTATTCTAAACGAAATTAAGACAAGTTTTAAGAAACTTAGTAAATTAGAGAGTTAACATCATTATTCTTAAAGATAGACTCACCAGACAGGTAAGGTTATATTTCTGTAAACTCACCTGAAACAAAAGAGAACACACGTTAAAATCAAGTCATTCCTAAATCAGTTACATATTTTATATTTTGAATCGCAATAATAGTATATTGCGATACAAGTGCCGTAAGCGGTGCATACGGATCGAGGAAAGAGTTTGAAAAAACGAGGCGCTTGCGCCGAGTTTTTTCAATTTCCGAGATCCGTTATGCGCTTACGGAACGAGTATTGCATGCTATTTTTTGCACGATGATTATTTATATCCAGTTTATTTATATTAATTGAGATGTTAGCTGAAAATATAATCTATCTACTCTTATACAATTCAACGGCCCTAAATAGCGTGCTTGCTCGCTCGCTCGCCCGCTTCGTGAGACATCGGGTATACTCGGCGATGTTCGTCTTTCGCAGAGTAAACTTTCATGACGACTACAAAATTATGAAAACCGTTTCTTTATTATATAAGGCCTAAGTGAAATGAACACAATGAAAAAATATACTAATTTTATTTTTACTTACAATTATCATAGCTCTGAACCACAAACATTTTTAATAATCTACCAGTGTAAATTTCTTAAAAATCCTGGAGTCAATGTCTTCGCAATCTTTGTTTATACAAAAGAAGCTGGGTTGTGCATACATATATATTATCACAATGCTGGTATGTTGCACAAATTCTGCCCATTCCAAAAGACTGTGTAAGACAAATCACTTGTGCCATTTCTTGGTACTTATGGCGAGGATTTATATTCAGGGTGCCGCTATCTACTATGTACCGTCCACCGAACAAAGGTGGTATTGGACTTGTGAACGTTGAAGAAAAATGCAAGGCCTTGTTTATAAGTAGAAGTGGATGCAGTAAAACCTTGGCACGGACATTCTTCTCAGGTCTGTGGTACAAATACTGGTTTAATGCTTTGGACCTAAGTTATCCATTTTACAAAAAACAAATACCTAATGACTTGCAATACCTGAGTTATTTCCTGCAGGACTGGAGTTTCTTTCAGTTAGACGAGCACTTGCCTAAAACGAAATTAACTTCTATTATTTATGCGCAATTACAGACACAGTGGACACATAGTGAAATGAGAGTGCATCGCATAGCGCCAGCAGATATTAAACTTAAACGTTTGTGGCAAAATCTTAGCTCAACTCCTCTACCGGCGGAAACACGTTCAACATGGTTTGCAGTGATTCATGATATTATTGCAACACGAGACAGATTATTTAAAATTAAAATGACGCTTTCTAATCAGTGTACTTTTTGCAACCAAATTGACAACCTAATTCATCGTCTTACAGAGTGCCCAACCGTCTTACCTGTATGGCGTACTCTATTGGCATACACCCGTAACATATTAACAGCGCAAAAATTGTCCTTCACTCCTAGAATGTTTCTGTTTCCTGATTTTTTATGCACCCCGAAAAATACGCACCAGAACATTATGCAACTCATAGGACATACTGTAACGTACATTATTCACAATTTTGGCTCCACTGATAAAGAAATGTACCTGGACTATCTTCGACGCACACGTTGGAAACCTTTAATCTAATCAACAAAGTGTTTGAAAGATTAAGACTCTCACTGTTACGAGTGTTTGGAAGCTTAAGTGTGTGTTGTTTTCATTTAGTGTTCTTTTGTTGCTCTTAATGTTCTTTATGTTACTGTCTATGTAATTTAAAAAAACATTGTCAATAAATAAAATTTGTACAAAAAAAAAAAAAAAAAAAATGAATAATGGCGGGCGAAGCCGGGGGCACCAGCAGTAAAATATTGATGGTTTAACTCTTGAAATATCGCTGATAATAATAATCCAAACAAACCATTCCTTCCCTTGAAACATTACAAAATTTCTGAAAATTACACTGAATTGATCAAATAAAATTCACATCATATTCATGTCAATAAACAGTTGAGAAACAATACGTATTATGTGTCCACAGGTTCCTTTGGAACTGCAAAATCAATTCTGATATAGTTTTCCCAGGGGGAGCTTTTTAATTGTAGAATGTACTCTGAACCCGGAATTTTAGCTGTTTCATTAATATTATTAATGGCTTAGTTTATGAATGATTCGGTGCAAGTGTTAATAAATATAATGCTTTAATAATTATTATACTCTTAATGTTTAATTTTTAAATGAATTATCGTGGGCGAAGCCACGGGCACCTCCTAGTGAATATACATTATTGAAGATAGATGTTATATTTCAGAAAGTGATTCGCATGTGGTGCTGGTTGTTATGGGGACCGAACATTTCTCTCCTGTTAAAGTCGCCACAACTAGGGGGCCTTGGTTCCGGTCTTCCATAAAGGTTTGTATTATGATGGTTTTACCTACGGCACTAGTGCTTTTTGTAATTTTTACCGCACGGAGATTTCTTTTGTTATCATAGCAACCAGATTGTGTGCCGGAATGTCAAGTTACGATCCACGGCAAAAATATTCGTAAGTACCACTAATTAGTTACGGCGTGCAAAAAAGAAGTTTCACTTCAATAATGGCTGTGTTTACAGCTACTTGAAGGATTGTAGCACAGAAATATTCCCACGCGACAGAAGTGAAACTTGTTTTAATTTTTGGATTTTTTCAATTTTGGATTGTTGTACTTTTTAATATTGGGTTTTTGGACTTTTTTAAATTTGGATTTTTAAAAAATTTTATCTTTTAATTTTTAAATTTTGGATTTTTAAATTTTGGATCTTTGAATTTTTTATTTTCGATTTTTTAATTTTAAATTTTTAGATATTTTAAATTTTTGAATTTCGATTTTTTGATTTTGTTGTTGTTTGATTTTGGATTTTTTAAAATTATTTATAAGCTTAATCATTGAGTTGATTGTTTTCTGTGCAGTCCGTTCCGTCACACATCACTAATTTCGTGACGATTTTGTCCGTAAGGCAAGCTCTCGATTTACCCCTACCGCGGCTAAAGTAGTTTCACTTCAATAATGGCTGTGTTTACAGCTACTTTGAAGGATTGTTACACAGAAATATTCCCTGTCACGTTCTCTTAATCCAAATCCGCATCACGACGCTAGGAGTAATATATTGTCTCTAAGTTGTAGCGCATTTATTTCCATTCCAGTTCGACAAAGCCATTACGACATCGCATATGAAAACAGCAAGGAGGGCGTCCCCCAAGGCGCCATTTGTCATCCACACCATGATTACAGATGGCCAAGATAACCACCAGCGTTCTTTCTTATATTGGATATGCGACGTGGCCAGACTCAGCGGTACTGCAGCTAACAGTTGACATTTACGCTCTGCAGTCGGCAAGGAATTACTAATGTTTTCCATGGTTTCATGGTTAAAAGCCGAATTTTTAGAATCTAGTGCCAGCAACCTAACTTACCGCATTACTTACCGCACGGGGTGCATTAACAACTTAGGACAACCGTCAGGGGAAATTAATCGATCGCTACCAAGCACTGCCTTCGTGATTATCGATTAGATAAAAAAGGCAATGCACCAAGATAAAATAGTAACGTGTTAAAGTTGATAATATTGGTTGGTAGATTCCCCTATCGTAGAAAAATGCTTTGCGACACATGTACTGGAATTTAATAACTATTATTATTAACTCAAGCGATGAAATTCTATTTATTATTGTTATGAAATAGTAGCGAACAATCAGAATTACAAGCCACAGAATGGAATAGTGTAGAACAGTGGTTCCCAAACTTTTCAGTCCGCGGACCCCTTGAAAAAAATTAAAATTTCGCGGACCCCCTGTGGCTTTTGAAAAAAAAAAAACTAAATAAATACTTTGATTCAAATGTATTAAATTCAATACGCAAAATAACACTATCAGTGGTAACAAACAGAGTTTACTCCTTAATGTGAACAGTGAAGCTGCTTTACAAGATATGTAATTTGATAAAATTACGGGATATCCTATTTCTTCTTAAACTTTGGGAATCACTGCTGTAAAAGGTTAACAAGAATATAAAGAAAAGAGAAATAAAGAACACTGTTAACAAAGAAATAATGAACGTAGAAGAAGATGGCGTAGAAACTATTGCAGATGAACTGGGAACCCGACGGAAGAAGATGAAAAGGAAGGCCGTGATATCTGGGTAAACGATGTAATGGGGGGCATGATAACATAGCGTCTTTATACTAGATACACTATTAAAATTTGATTTAACTTCTCACTCAAAATAATCAGTCTTTGCATTATGCAGACAACTGTAGTGAAATGAAAGAGTGATACAAAGACAAAAAAATCTGATGTGAAAGTCACATAACTTCCTCTGCCCCCAAAAAAGTTAGCAGTACTCACATATCCTTTTACAGAATCGCAAGACACAATTTTACGCTAATTATCCTATAAATACCTCTTCTTTCAATGATGCGACTAAAAGCGCAGGCTATATAACAAACTTTAAAAAAAAAGAACAGGTCACTGCAGACGTTTATTGAACTTTCCGCCGTAAAGAATAATTTCCGAAATTTATCGAATATTTCCCTCAGATACTTCTTTACTCTATACCTGGCCAACAATACATCTTTCTCACTTCACATTCTTATCTATATTAATAAAAGGAAGTGTCTGTCTTTCCTTCTGTCTGTCTGTCTGTCTGTCTGTCCGCGATGCCCAGCGAAATCTACTGAACGCGGAGATCTGAAATTTTAAACATAGATGGACTAAACGGTCGGAAAGTGCACCTCCAAGCCGAAATTTTAATTTTAGCTTTCCTTCGCGAGTTATGAGTGAAAAACGGGCAGAAAACGTGAATTTTTTGCGTTTTCGAAGCATCAGTTTTCAGTAATATATTTCAATGTCAAATCAATTACAGTTGGCTTTGGATATTTTTGTCATACCTTGGAAATGAAACTTTCGCGATCGCTTGAATGTTGTAGCTCACGCTGGTCGATTCATTTGTTTTTAATGTCAAGGCACGCAGACATATGAAATTTTCAACCTACACAGAAGAGGAATATTATTATTATTATTATTATTATTATCATCATTATTATTATTATTAATATTATTATTATTATTAATATTATTATAAGTAGGATAATCAATATAGGCCTAAATATGGTCAAACGTTGTTCGATTTGGACGAAACTCACTATAGTCTACAGGGGTTTTCTGGGCCAAGGACCTCGAATCTGAGGTCGCTTTTACCAGGCGACGCTATCTAATCGTGGTATGTAGTGCACGCGATTTAGGTGTTAATAAATATAATGATTTAACTATTATGGTCTTAATTTTTAATTTTTGAAATAATTATCGCGGGCCATCGCTTGATTTTTTAAGTTCATCCTGGACGATTCATTTGTTTAGAATATCAAGGCCCGCATAGGCCTACGTATGAAATTTTCAACATAGACGGAAGAGGGATTTTCAATATAGGCCTAAATATGGTCAAAAGTTGTTCGATTTGGACGAAACTCGCTATACAGGGGTTTTCTGGGTCAAGGGCCTCGAATCTGAGGTCGCTTTTACCAGGCGACGCTATCAAATCGTGGTATGTAATTCACGTGATTTAGGTGCTAATAAATATAATGATTTAACTATTATGCTCTTGATTTTTAATTTTTGAAATAATTTTTGCGGGCACATGCTTGTCAGTTTATAATCAAATAACGGAAAAGAACTCGAAAGAACTTTTTAAAAGCATGTAAATCTCACATCATAATGTGCATGGAATAAACTATGATCGTAGTAATTTTGTTAACTGTTTTCTTTGCAGTCCGGTACAGATTTATAATTTGCTTGAGAAATTGAGTGTCATGCAATTATTCTAGTGGGTTTCCGGTGAAATGAATAGCTGTCTCTTGATTAAACGTAAACATTGATAATAAGGCAGACTAGAAGTGAAAACATCGGGAAGTTTTAAGTTTGAAATTGATCAGGAAAATTTCAGTAGAGTAGCTGGTTTACATGAATGACAATCGTAACATAACAGTAAAAATTCTCATATTTTAACGTAAAACTTTACTCTGGTAATCTTATACCTTCGTTTGTACATAATTTTTTAGGCGACTCATGTATACATCAGTAGCAGTGAAAAAGTTATTTTTTTTATTTCAAACAGTGGTAACTTCTGACACAATGAATATATTTGCAATCTCTTTTTTTTTAAATCTAAAATTATGGTTGAATTTTTCCAAGCACCATGTACTAAATATTTATTTGTTGATACAGTAATTTATTTTTACTGGATTCAAAAGTCCTTGATGCAGTAAATCATACAACAATTTCTATACTATTTGACAATGCCATTAAACTGTTAAAAAGCATGATTTAATATTCAAATAATGGTGATTTTTATGTGATAAATTAAAAAGTGTTTGCTCAAAATGATATTTTTGGGTCATATTTAGCTATTTTTAAGGTCATATTGTTTTGCGTATTTCTGCTAGCCTATTTTAGGTCACAAACATTTTAGGCTCTAGCGATTATAGGCCTAAACGAATTTATAAGGATGTATCCAATTACTTAAATTCCATTTTCAAGGCTTTTATCAAAAAGTTTCTCACGGGTTTAGTAGAATCTATAGCTTAAGCCTATTAAATGCACCCTGAGATCTGTGCATGTTCGCTCACCCCTCCGAGACCTTTTGTTTTAGAGGTCTTAAATTTTCACCATGTGATCCCCATGACTTGGGAAGTATCTATCTCAAATTCATTCTGATAGCTTATTCGGTTCGATCAAAATTTAATTTTAAATTAATATTGTGAGTTTATTTACGTGTCATTATTTTCACTCAATGGTAAAATTCAATGAATGATAAAATTATTTTCCCAGCCCGAGTAACGGACTTAGTTATAAAATCTATAATAATAAGATGAAGTGTTTGTCTGTCTGTCTGACTGTGCGCGATGCCCAACGAAATCTACTGAACGCAGAGATCTGAAATTTTATACATAGATGGACTGAAGGGTGGACGAATGGACCTCGTAGCCGGATTTTAGATTTTCGCTTTCCTTCGCGAATTATGAGTGAAAAACTGGCAGAAAACGTGACTTTTTTTCTCCCTATCGAAGCATCAGTTTTCGGTAATACGTTTCAGCTGTAATACATTTCAATTGTCAAATCAATTGCAGGTGGCTTTGCCCATTTTTGTCATTCCTTGGAAATTAAAGCATCGCGATCGCTTGAATTTTGTAAGCCCATCCTGGTCGATTAATTTGTTTATAATGCCAAGGCACGCAGACATATGAAATTTTCAACCTAGACGGAAGAGGGATAATGAATATAGACCTAACTGGGCAATCATTAGCCTATTAGATTTGGTCGGAACTCTCTATGCAAGGGTTTCCTGGGCCAGGGAACTCGAATCTGATGTTGTTTTTACCAAGTGGCGCTTTCTAATCGTGTAATAAACTCCAAAGACGGATTTTTAGCTGATTAATTATAATTATTAATCGTTTAGTTTATGAATGATTCACGCGTAGGTGTTAATAAATTATTTATTTTAATGATGTTGCTCTTAATTTTTAATTTCTATATTAGGCTAATTATCGCGGGCGAAGCTGCGGGCACCTGCTAGTATAGAATAAGAGGCCGTGAAAGAGCGCGTATTCAGTTGTTCATCACGCAAGACAAAATTTCTACAAACAGTGGGTGAACAGTGGGTGGCTTGTAACTACCCTCAGAGAATTTTTTCGAAAAAAAGTTTCAAATAAAAGTTTTAGCTCTCAGTAAAAGGAACACATGTGCAAATTTTAAAGAAGATCGTTAGAGCCGTTTTCGAGAAAGTCGCGAAAAACGAAAATTTCTTCATGTAAAGTCCCCTTAAAAATAAGAGAAATTTGTCGCCAATCTTCGAATCACATCTTCAGAAGGTACCTGACCCAAATACGAAATTTTGTTTTCATACTATTCTCCGTTTCGGAGCTAGCCTGTTCACAAACTTCCACACAGACAGACACACAGACACACACACACACACAGACATGTTTCCAAAGATAGTATTTTTGGATTCAGGGGGCCTTGAAACGTGTATATATGCTAAAAATTCAACTTCGAATTTTAGGGTCGAAAACAATACTTCCTCTACCTATAGTACCTATGGTACGGGCAGAGGAAGTAAAAACCACCTCAGCTATCTCAAACTTGACAGCCATTATTATTTTAAAATGTGCAATCATTTATTGAATGAATATTGAATATCAACTTGAAATGGGAAATTACTAATAAAAATGTCATATTATTGCCAAGGGACTTCCAAGCTATCACGAATCTGTTTAAATGTAACTTTTTTCTTCATTGCAATTTTTTTGTTAATCATAATGAAGTTATTCACTAGATTAAATATCTGAGCATTATTTAATGTTGTATGATAAGCATTATTATGCTTAGTATAGATATTTCTATCGTTTTTACAAATTTCGAACAGTCAGCTGCTGAACCTAATGCCCAAAAAACTCGCCAAAGGAATTCCCCGTAATAGTGTACAAAATACACTCACATAAAACTATTGTCAAAAACAAAGGCAATATTGGACACATCTGATTTCTAACTTTTTCGGGGTCTCTTATAAGCTTAAAAGACCCGGCCCCGGCATCGCCCGGGTTTTTTATTTTGTAATTGGAAATTATCTTATGAAGGACTTTTTAAATCCTAGGTCCATATATAGGTATTTAGAATTTGAAATAGGAAGAACGACTTATCACACTCAAACTATTCCCTCAGAAAACGCTTGATATAGCGTTTTATGGCTCACAGAGGATGTAGAATTTTGCACCCCATCGCTTCTACACACCAAGCCTGGCAGGAGTTGAAATAAGAAGAAACAGAAATTCCGGAATATAAAATTGTATTGTCTTGGCGGAATATTTTATTTCTCACTCTCATGTTACCAAACAACCGTTTCAGGGTTGAAATTAAAAAAAAATAATTCAATATCATTTTCATACTTCCCTCCCCAGAAACCTGGGTTATAATAATATACATACCATGCCTCGCATAGTATTCTCTATGTCCAGGGTAGAGAAAGTTATGTGACTGAATCACATTGTGCATTAGATGAGTTATATCGATAGCTTCTCTAATTTGTCAAAATCTCGTTTCATTATTTCCAAATGTACTGTGACCACTGACAACAATACACTGTTGTCATGTGAACTGTGATTTGGATTTGATAATTCTGTGAAAAAAGCGATTAAGTATTCTCAAAAACATTTGATTTTTGGCATTTAAAATAAAAATTTTGCAAAA
The DNA here is from genome assembly GCA_964059195.1 of Ectobius pallidus. Taxonomy (NCBI): domain Eukaryota; kingdom Metazoa; phylum Arthropoda; class Insecta; order Blattodea; family Ectobiidae; genus Ectobius; species Ectobius pallidus. Next base: position 14,774,413 of record CAXKWD010000003.1, read on the forward strand.
TCCTTTTTTAGTGAGCACTTACATTATGATACCTGTTATGGTATTGGCACTAGGTTGATTTTCTGTCAGTCAGTCAGTCAGTGAGGACAAAGCCTTTTATGTATAGGCTATAGAGATACACTATTCAAATCTCAGATTATGTTCTTCCCGAAGAGTAAGGGGCTATGTCTTACATCCATATAATCAGTGCTTTAGTTGGAAAATATTTTACGGGGGTACTCACCTTACTTCAAAATTTTCCATATCGCCTCATACAAAAGAGTTTTAAAAAACCGAGCACCTTATCAGGATAGCCAACATGTAATCTAAGGAGAAAGTAATTATTGTAGAAATGCGCACGAAGGTGAACATTAGAACGCATATCTACTGCGAATTTAATAGTGTTTGTCATTATTAACAAATACACTCTCTTATTGAATTGGACATTTAATAAGTATTTTAGGACAATATTGTTCCTGTACTGCCAGTACGACGTACCGGAGCATATCCTTTTCCCGGTATGGTAGAAGGAAAATAATTTTATACCGGTACGCAGTACCGGTGCGTACCGGCCCAACTAAAGCACTGCATATAATACAACCGGCAGGATAATTGTCGTATAAATTTTTATTTCTAGATTTCTGGACAGAAGACGAGAAGACAAGAGTTTCTGAACCGCATAAAAACAAGCATTTCCTGATTTGAGTCTACACTTAACTTCTGCCAACATTAAATAAAGAAAAACGCTACGAAACTAGAAGCATCGGAAATTTTCCGTGTTCTCGAGTGTAGCCTACATGATTGGAGAAATATTTGTATTGGATATTTGTACAAGCAGAAAACTCAATTTACGTCGGAGGTAATTCATATTCAGAAAGCGTTTATGAACAAGTAGAACAAAAAAAAAAAGTTGAATCACGTTATAAAATTAATGACAATTGAAAGCTGGTATTTCCCCAATTTTCGGAACCTGATAAATCTATATTTAAAAGCATTATTATTCTAATAGCGTGGTACGAGCATGAAAACGTAAAATGAATAATGTTGGGACGAGTACATTTTACAATCTAGGCACGCTCCAATGCAGAGCTGGGGGAAGGCAGGTCAAAGTGGACAGCAGTGCAATCATGTCACGTCTCACATAAGTCACGTGGGATGCGGGGTAAGGGTGGGATTCCCCTCCTCGAACATATAACATTATTGTTTCAGAACCGAATTGCATAATCTATTTCAAGTGCCAAGAGGCTTTATCTGGAATTCTGAAGAGCGCGCTTTTGCTATGAACATGCCAATATAGAACCGAGTTGGTCGGGCCATTCTTTCTTTTCTCTTCTTGATATTATTGTTTGAAGGCGATTGAAGCCCATGATTAGATATAGAGCCCTGGCCTCGTCGATATCTTCAGACGTATCCACCACTGGTCTTCAATATCAACTCCTCTGCTGTAGAACAAGATAGGTGCAAGTTCCAACTCAATCAGGTCAAGTTACTGATTACAGGCTAAAGTACAGTCGTGGGCACTTTAAGTGATGACTGAAAAGTTTAGAGTGACTTTTTTTTTAAATACTTGTCCTAGAAACTTGAAATTTTGTATAGGTTACTTCATTAAAATATAAACAGAAATTGAAGTTTAATTTTCACTTAAATACCTAAATTTACTTTAGAGGTATTAATTTATTAGTTTAAATGATTTTTTAAACAATTCAGTTGTATTTATACTTCGAAAAGTTGAAAGTGATTTAAAAAAAAAAAAAAAATACTTGTCCTAGAAACTTAAAATTGTGTAGGCCTATACTTTATTAAAATATAAACACAAATTGAAATTTAATTTTTACTTTAATACCTAAATTTGTTTTTGAGAGTTTAATTTATTATTTTAATCGATTTTTTTTTCATTTCAGCTGTGTTTATACTCCTTTTAGCTACGAGTCCGTATCAAGAATTCGGGATCTGTATCTTAATGTAGAGTAAGCCATGGAACTATTGATTGCCAATTGTTTCTGTTATTGGTGAATTTTATGGAGTACATTTCAACTGATATTAATTTAAATGGATATGATACAGGATGAAATGGTGAAGATGATTAATGGTAAGTAAATATCCAATTCGGCATTTGCCTTTACGACTGGGGAAACCACGAAAAAAAACCATGTCAAATTCGCAGGCCACAGGATTTGAATGCGAGTCCAATACGTTACCATCTCGGCCACCTCGCTCTGTATACATGTGTTCTAATACGATTTTATAAAAAAAGAAACAATTAATTTGCGATAGACTCCGTAAGTTGATTTGGTGGCGACCGATATGTCATGCGGGTTTTCTAATTGCAGTCTTGCAGGCGCAGTGACAATCCATTTTTACTTTCTCGCTTATACGTAGTATAGAGAAAGTATTGTGATCGTGACAAAAATTCGAAGTTGAGATAACACCGGGAGAGCACGTTTCATGAAGCGTAGAAACCGAAAAAAATATTTTTGGAATGACGTCTGTCCGTCTGTCCGTCTGTCCGTCTGTCCGTCTGTCCGTCTGTCCGTCTGTCCGTGGACAAGCACAGCGGGTAAACGGTTCATTGTATTTACTTCATTTTTTGAATTAAGGACTTTTTCGAAATTTTGTCGAACCGCCCAGAAATTTAGTTTTACAACTGAAATATTAAGGGGACTTTTCATGAAAACTTTTTTAAAAAAATTGTTTTTTGAAAAAATGGCTCTAACGATTTTAATAAAAATTTAAAATTGTAAAGTCTTATCTATGACTAATAAAATGGCTATATCCGTATTTCCGCAAAAATGACTTAAGGGGCACTTTACTCGTATCCATTTTCAATTTTTCTAGATTATATCCATTACAGTAGGCGATACATGAAAACCTATCACAGTAAAGTTATAGAAAAATTTAAAATGAACATTTTTTGTTGAACACATTTCTTTGTACATTTAATAGATATCAAGATAAAAACGAAATAAGGACAGCTTAAATGCGAATTTCAGAACATAAATGTCAATTAAAATATGAATGACATTTTGTTGCCCCTAGTAACAAGAAAACTATAGGCCTAATGTACTTATTGTTGTGAAATGCAATCAGTTTAGCTCAGTCGCAATGAACACACTAAAACCAATTACAGCGAGGTGGTAGGCCTATGGGCTAACAGGGAAGAGGTCCTGAGTTCAAATCAAACCTCGTGGCCGTCCAAATTGACTTGGGTTTTTCATGGTTCCGTCGTTCTCAAAGGCAAACGCCGGGTTTGTAGGACTTGCTTATTTTCCATAACTCATTGCCGCTATGTCACTGGATATTATAATCGCTTAAACTGAATATCACATAAGAAGACATCACTAAACAATAGAAACATGACGCGAATGAGTTGTTAATATAGACCAGCGTTTCCCAACCTATGGTCCCGCGTACCACTGGTGGTTCGCGAACACGGTGCAGATGGTCCGCAGACATAATTGATTTTAAAATATCATAAAGCAAGTGGGAAGTAAAGAAGTAGAAATTTTTCACATAAAATGGACACTAGATGTCCATTTTAAAGGTTTAAAATTCTAGAGGATTAAAATCTTCGAAAATACAGGTCATATCGACTAAATTTGACTAATATTGAGCAAAAAAAACAGGAACTCTGCAAGAGGCGTCAAGCTCAACCGTCTCATTAAAAGTGAGTAATAACATAATTCCTAATTATATTATCAAATTGGTAATATATATTAAAGTCTGTTCAAAATATAATTTTACTGTCAATAGTTTCATTCCATTTCAATAACTGTGTTTCCGTCGGATTAAAAAAATGTATTTCGTTATAACGACCTATAATTTAATACCCCAAATATTAAGAATATAGGCCTACATATAGCCTACTTTTAAAAATTGGATGTAAAATTTGGGGTCCGTAAATTTTTTTACTCGTTTTAGAGGTCCTCGGGTTCAAAAAGGTTAAGAAACGCTGATATAGACTAATGTTTCACGCAAACATACTAAACACGTGGTATGACCTACATGCAGTTAAAGCGTGCAATATAACCTAAGTAGTAGTAGTAGTAGTGGCGAAATTCAAATATAAGTCGCCCCTAAAGCTTCACCATTCGATATTCACATTTGCACGGACTGTGTGATGTATTTTGTTTCTGAGCGAAGCAGAGTGACCAACTGCCCTTGTATACTGTTGCTTATAGCTAAATAATGCATAACACTAACCACATAGTTAAGTGCGCGAAGCGGAGGCGGCAGCCGTATAATGTACGATACACTGTTTGTAGGTTTCGAAAATGTGGCATATTATATCTCCCGCAAGGTTTGTCAGCCTGCCACCTCTCGTCTAGCGGTAAGACGTCACACCTCCAACGTCCAATCACGAGTTTCTTCATAATACTAGGACAGAAGAATTCGTTAGATCGTGGTATAAAAGAAGGTGCATCGGTGAAGATATGTTGGGTGGGACGGATTTATCCCTAGGTGCGACTTATATTTGAATTTTCCCGTAGTAGTAGTAGTACTAATAATATGCAGTTTTACTGTCATTGATTATTATTATTATTATTATTATTGTTATTATTATTGTTATTATTCTTATTATTATTTCACGGTAAAAGCATTGAGCATAAAGATCGACCCTGATGCTTTCCGTTCTAGATACTTCTTAGTTTTATGAAAATGTAATAAGTAGCCTAAAATTTAATCGTCTCTTTAATGTAATTTTTTCTGTGCTAGCCTTTAACACGTATATGCGAGAAAGTTTGTGCAACGTATTTTTGCACCATTTATTTACTGAATTTTGTTAGCAGCAGGTTCCGTAATTTGAAATTTGATGCTGCGTAGGATATTTTTAAGGGGAAGTAGCCTATGAAGGTTTGGGTGAAATTAATTATTTTTTTCACTCAGCAATGAATATTTCTGTAACCTTGTAATCTGACATGTTCTATATTGACTACCTCTATAATTACATACTACTTTAAGGAATAATTAAACTATTAGAGGTATGGGTAATTATTATTACACAAGGCAGCCACGTTCCGTATACTAAAACGTCGTTTCCGTGATAATTTCCACAAATAGCAATATTTTTAAAGAAAAATCTACCTATTGCAATGGATACCATGTCATGATTTTCGAAAAATTATTTCATATCGTTACGTCTCATGCTTCCCTAAGTACGAAACCACCGCCCGTTAAAAAAAAATATTTATATATGTGTGTATATATATATATATATATATATATATATATATATATATGTGTGTATATATATATATATGTGTGTATATATATATATATGTGTGTATATATATATATATGTGTGTATATATATATGTGTGTGTATATATATATATATATATATATAGGCTACATATATATATGTATATATATATATATATATATATATATATATATATATATATATATATATATATATAACTTTACACGCTAGCGGCCGTAATTTTGAAGTTATTTGAACAAAATTGTATTATGTTATTTCTAGGCCAAATAGTTCGGACAAGTTCGTTAATGAGCACAATTGGCCCAAGGGGGGGTCGGAGGAGGGGGTTGACATTTTGAAAACTTTATATCTCGGCCCCTATGAAGTATAGAGGGAAACTTTGATTGAATAAATTAGAGTAAGTTAATCCCAATGGAGTTCACAGTGACACCAACGATTCGGGGGTTTTGGGGGTAGGAGTGGGGGTGGGGGGATGGAAATTCGATTTTTGAAACCACATCTTGTGTGGTATCGCTGAAAAGCTCTTGATGAGTACTCTACAAATCAATAACTCGTTTCTCGATAGCTCTCATATAAGGCGAGTTTTGAATGTTTGAAAAAGTGCTCTTTCCTCTTTTTTTGCAGTTATTATTGCGGGTTTGCCATGCCAAAGCTAAAGAAGAAGAGTGTTGCGGAGCGACAATAAATTAAAGCAATAGCAACTTCGAAATCTACCGCAGCCTGTGGGCCTGCCTAAAGGGATTTTTTTAGTATGTATTTGTAAACATCACACGAACATCATCATTTACAACCTTTGGAATATATATCTACAGCATAAGCAGTTTTTAAATGAATTTTTTCTTCCATTTTCGTTTTCATTAAAATATATATTTAAAACAATAAAATATTAATGTTAACCAAATGATTGTAGGTAGAACTGTTCACATGATATTAAAATACATAAAAAAGTAATCACTCAGAATTATTTATATTTGTGGAAGTTATCAAAGAAATGGTATTTCAGTGCATGAAACGTGGCTGCCATTTTGTAACGATAATTAGCCTACCCGTAGCTGTAATAGTTTGATTAATTTTGAAAATAGTATGCAATTGAAGTAGTCAATAAAGAGAATGTCAGATTGCAAGATTGTAGGACAATAATATTCATTGCTGAGGAATATAATAAAGAAATTCACTTATTTCTCACATATTAAATTTACCCAAAGCTATATGTCCCCCCTTAAGTTTAGAATCCAGTTGTACTCTCATCGGAAGGAAGGCGAACCCTTAAATAGATGTTCTTACATTCAGTAGATTGATTTCTCGTTAGTTCCTCTTAAAACTTGATTTGATTAATATACGAGGGCGGTTACCGGAGGTTTAGGCTTAATTGTTTGGCACTCCGGGGGTAAGGGTGGGCACAAAAAAAAATGTCCAGAAAGTAACAGCTCGTCTCTCCATTCGTTGCAAGATAAGTCATCAAAGTGACTTTTAAATTCATGTTTCTAGTCATAAGATGGTTATTTCAATCAAAGCCGAGGATAAACATCCTGTTATCAACTGACCCTAAATGCGTAACACTAAATTTCTCACACAATATATAAAGTCATGCCGGACTGCAAAGAAAATACTTATCACATTGATTAGGCCTTCAATTTATTTTTGTACATTATTCTAAAACATTTTTTTCTTTTTGTTTATTGTTGCTAACTTTCTTGCGTATAATGCAGTAAGCTTTGTCTTTTCGGCAGCCTTGTAATTGAGGAAGCATTTTAAAATATAAAAAAATACGTATGAAAAGTTTTTCTTCCAATTTCTCTTCCATCACTTTTAGGCAAACTACTGTACCTCATAGGTATGGTATGGTATGATATATGGTTATTTAACGGCGGAGATGTACTGCAACTTAACCCAGTAAATCTAAAGTCCAGTTATTCATTGCATGGCCAAGCGGCTTCCTTTCGCTAGGAGGAAAAGTTTGCCGACAGCATAACCCATGGTCTTTATTTTTACCGCACCAATCAGTTAGTTACACCATCCAATCAAAATCTAAGAATATCCTGTGACGGCTGTGACAGCTACTCTTCCCCTCCGCATGGAGTGAAACGCGGGGTTGCAAGATCAAGTTTCAGTAAACAATAACACGTACGAATTGATTAAAGTGAGGGAAGAACTGAGGTCAGTGATAACAAAGAGAGAATATTGCAACGTTGCTTTTGTTTTGGAAAGCGGAAGCCAAGACAGATTTAGTCAGATCAATTAACATAAAGAAACACCGACTTAATGGTTTATTCCTTTGAAGCCGCCTGACCATGCAATGAATAACTGCACTATACTGACATGGGCCTGTCACAGTTATGCACACATAAATGTCATCGACCTGGGCCGGGTTCGAACCCGCAACCTTGGGCAGAGAAAGTCAAGAGCGATACTAACAGAGCCACCCAGGCAGACTGTATCTCATAGGTTACATTATGAATTAAGGGAGGAAAGTAGTGTTGATTTTGATATTTTGTTAAAAAATGCGATTTTTGGGTTTTAGTGTTAAAAAATCAAGCATACTCTTAAAGTACATCTGTGCAAAATTGTATGTTATTTGGGCGCATGGAACAGGTGTTTCTGACGCCATTTTTAAAGCATTACACGTAATCCTCTTGTGTTTATGCTATCCTTTGCTATCTAGTCGTATTTATTATGGTGTATTTAGGTGTAAAATATATAATATAAGTGCTGTATAGGGCTCAATTCATATTTAGTGATAGTACAGTGTAATTATAATGATTGTAATTATAAAGGTTTGTTTAGAGGTACAGAAGATGCTTATTTTTTACTCTGAGAGAAAAAAAAAAGCAATGTGCCAGAGTGAGAGAGACTTTTTTGTTTACATTAGTGACGGTTCTAGGGCGGACAATATTTACCCATGCCACTGCCTCAAAAAACTCTGACCAAAATATAGATTGAAACTTACCAGTGTTAAGCCATCACATCGTAATACAATCATAACAATTATTTCTTCTTTCTCTTAAATTCCTCTCGCTCTACGTTCTGCTTAGGCTCTTACTGGACCTTTACTATTTTTGCTATATTTCCTATTTCATTTTGACCTCTGATTTTAGTGCAAATGCTGTTGGCTTCAACATTTAAACACACTGTGTAATACGTAATATACTGCAGCTTATAACAAGTAAACATCTGGGTAGAAATTGTAAATATGGATGAAATCCTCTAAATGATAATAATATTGGCCAAAATGGTACAAGTTTTGGAATTAAATTATTTTTTTAGAACTGGAAAAAAAAATATATATATATGCATGTAAACTTTAATAGCTTGTTTTCTCAGTTTCAATTTTCATGTTAATTTGCCTCTTTCAAAATCTATTTTCTCCCACAAAAATATAGATACAGCTATGAAATTTTTCACAGTGTACTTTGTGATGTGTGTAATAAAATCTCTAATAAGATTTTTGGTATGGGTCTTCATTTTTTTTATTAATATTTTGCATAAAAATACATCAATTTTTCATCAACTTTTTATTTCTCTGTGTAAAATATTCTTTTAAACAAAAATTATAAATAATATAAAAAATCTGTATCATTAAATCTGTTAAGCAAGCATCATAGAATCTCACATAAAAAATTCAAATCCATTTTTTAATATCTGTCGGAGGAGGAGATAGATTTCAATTTTGTTTTTAAAAATCAATTAATTTAACTATATCTAAAAAACTAATTGAAATATGAACATGAAATTTGAAACTTCAACATTTGTTAATGTCTCAATTCTTTTCTTTCTTTCTTTCTTTACCGTAGTTTCACCTCTCCCTTGTAGGATTTAAGCGACCCAAGCCGCCCGGGCCTTACAGGGCCGCGACCTGTCGGGAGAGGGATTACCTATGGATCACATACATACTTTTTTTTACCAGACAAGGTCATGGAGGGCTTCCGAATAAGTGACCAGCTCAATGCCGGAGCCACCTCCGAGACAACACGAACACATAGGACGAGACACACCAGTCACACACACACTCACTGCAAACAAGGCGAGGATGGGATGAAGATGATAATGACGGCCAGATGATATCTGGGGACCACAAGTGCCTAAAGTTACCCGACATTTGTCTCAAAGGTGAGGAAAAACCCCAGAAAAAACCCCACCTAGGTAACTTGTCCCGACCAGGAATCGAACCCGGGCCCGCTGCGTGAGAGGATATGTCTTAATTCAGTGTGCAAAATTTCAAGTTTCTAGTCCACATAGTTTAGAAAATCACTCTCAACACTTCGATCCTCCCTTAAAGGTTTTAATTTCCAGCATTCCTTTTAATACTCTTGAAAATACCAAACAAACAGAATAACATATACGTCAGTCATGGATTTTAGAAGGCAGATATGTCTGTTTTGCATGTGAAAGTTTCCGTTTGACGGGCGCCGACTTTCTTTCTAGAATTCGTTCAACTTAAATGTCCCCACCCGCCGTGTGTGTGTGTGTGTCGGTGTGTGATGTGGGGGCGAGTGGGGTGAGAAGGGGGAGCAGGAATTGAAAACGAAGAATAGGTAAAGAAAACTTCGACCTCACCAAAGCTTTTTTTATAGGTAGCATGCGAACTGAATATAGCCAACCACTCTCAAGAATTCCGCCACTAGGCCTACTCTGATATGAACAAGGAATCATACTCTGTAACTGCAGCCAATCATAAAGGTCATTAGTCATGGGGGCGGATTTCTATGACTTAAAAAATAGGATATATGCATGCATTTATGACCTAAAACCATTAAAATATGACCAATAACATTTAAAATATGACTTTACCACTTACACATTGTGTATATACTGTATATATTTTTTTGCACTCCTTAGCTAGTAAGTGGTACTTACGAACGTTGTTTACATGGATCGTAAGTTGACATTCCCACACACTTTGTTGCTAAGGCCGGTTGCGATGCTGTTATATTACTTACGGTGCCTGCGCTACGTCATAATTCATTACGATACACTTCATAATACAAGTCTATATGGACACGGCCCTCAGCACAAATATTCGGTTCCCATAACAACAAACACATGCGAATCACTTTCTGAAATAAACATCTCTCTTCAAGAATGTATATACATAATATTTTCAGGTAATATCACAATTAATATAATTAAATTAATATAAATAATCATCGTGCAAAAAATAGCATACAATACACGTGCCGTAAGGGCATTACGGATCTCGGAAAATTGAAAGCACTCGGCGCAAGCGCCTCGTGCTTTCAAACTATTTCCTCGATCCGTAATCATGCCTTACGGCACTTGTATCGTAATATACTATTTTAAGTTTCATTACACTACATTTTATTAAAATAAAGTGTTAATTATTTAAAATATCTGTAAATTCTCAAAAAGTATCATTATAATGCAAAATTTACAAAAAATGATATGAAACTTCAAAATGTATTTAATATGCACACAAATATGCCAAAAATATGACCTAAATATGCATATTCATACTAAATATGCTATAATAGTTGAAAATTTCCTAAATATGCAGTTATATGCACAATAAAAGCCGATCCATTTTCACCAGGATGATTGGAATCGGGTTTAAATTAGTCGGAAACCTGAAATAATGAAAGGGGAAAAATATGACATGTCTGCGGGCCTTGGCATTATAATAGTATATTGCGATACAAGTGCCGTAAGGCACGTTTACGGGTCGAGGAAACAGATTGAAAACCCGAGGCGCAGCCGAGGGTTTTTAAGTTTTCGAGACCCGTAAATGCCTTTACGGCCCGTGTGTTGCATGCTATTTTTTGCACGACGGTTACTTATATCAATTTAATTATATTAATTGTGATATTACCTGAAAATATTATGTGTATACATTCTTGAAGGGAGATGTTTATTTCAGAAAGTGATTCGCATGTGTTTGTTGTTATGGGAACCGAATATTTGTCCTGGGGGCTTTGGCCATAAAGGCTTGTATTATGAAGTGTATCGTAATGAATTATGACGTAGCGCTTGGACCGTAAGTGTTTTAACCTCATCGCAACCGGCCTTAGCAACAAGACTGTGTGGGAATGTCAACTTACGATCCATGTAAACAACGTTCGTAAGTACCACTTACTAGCTAAGGAGTGCAAAAACAAACGAATCGACCAGTGTCACAAAATTTAAGCCAACGGTAATCCCACGCGGAATATTGAAAAATTCGCGATGCTTTTATTTCCAAGTTATGACAATAAAAAAAAAAAAAAGGACAAGGCCACCTGCAACTGAATTGACAGTTAAAATGTATTAAGATATCGAAAAATGATGCTTCCATACATAAAAATTTACTTTTTCTACCAGTTTTTCACTCATTACTCGCGAACGAAAGAGAAAATAAAAAATCCGGCTTCGAGGTGCATTCGACCACCCTTCAGTTCATCTATATTTAAAATTTCAGATCTCTCCGTGAAGTAGATTTTGCTGGGCATCGCACACAGACAAACACATCCTCTCATTATTACATATATAGATATACAGATTCGGCAAAACGAATTCGTCATGACTGCTTTTAACAAAATATCAATTGAATAATTCACTCATAAAATGAAAGGTCTATTACGTCCATTTGTTCCATCATGAAAATTTAATGATCGATGTAATAATGAATGTAATGGGGGATTTATAATTATTGAATAGCTCATTATTACATAATGACAGGCTTTATACATGAATAATAGATTACACTGCTATATTGGGTAGAGAACACACTCAATAAAGATAACCCTATTAAAATTGTAAATATGGATTTTCGCTATGTCCCATTGTTCTTCCCTGCGGTTATTCATGGACCCTTGATTCAATTGTTAAGGTTTTATTGGATTTTAATCAGGCTGTAGGTGTTTCAAATTACGTTGGACGGAAGATAATTGTATTGGAGTGAAAGTGGTTAACATCCCTTATTATTATTATTATTATTATTATTATTATTATTATTATTATTATTATTATTATTATTATTATTATTATTATTGTTATTATTATTATTATTACAATTATTATTATATTATACAGAGGACAAGAAGAGCAGAGTGGTTTCACTCCAGGACGATCATATGTAGACAATATATTTATTCTCAGACTCATGATGGAAAAATATCGTGAGAAGTCAAAACCTTTGGGAATGGTAGGCCTATTCATTGATTTGCTAAAAGCTTATGATAGTGTGCCAAGGATATTATTGTGGGATGTTCTGAAGAAAACAGGTATAAGTGACAAAATTATTAAGATTATAAAATCGATATACTCACAAAACAAATGCCGAATAAAGATGGGTTTCCAATTATCAGAAGAATTTTAAACGTCAAAAGGATTTTTACAAGGATGTTGCTTACCTGTGACATTGTTCAAAATATATATTGATATGGCTCTTCAAAACTGAACTAGGAAATGTCGATATATGGGAATTCATCCAGATTACCACCTGTATAATATACTTTTCGCGGATGATCAAGTATTAATTACTGAGGATATAGATGATGCGTCATATATGATCACAAAGTTGAGAGAAGAGTACAGGATATGGGGATTAGAAATAAATTTCAATAAAACTGAATATTTGTCAATGGGTTTGGAAGAAAAGTTAATAAGTAATATAGAAGAAATTGCACATATTGAATATTTTAAATACCTAGGATGCAACAACAAATTTAGAGATTCAAAGAAGAATAACGGATGGGAAGAGAATTATTCGAATGCTAAATTCAATCTTATGGAATAAAAATATTCTACATAGAACTAAAAAAATAATATATCAGGCATAATTCCAAAGTACAACATTATATGTCGCTGAAACTTGGACCATAAGTAGACAAAAAGCAAACAAATTAATGGTATTAGAAATTGATTTTTGAGGCGTTCAACAAGAAAATCAGGAAAGAAAAAATTCGGAATAATAGAATAAGGGAAATAACGCAAGTTGCAAAGAATATTATGGAAATTGTAGAATAAAGACGCTAGAGATGGACATGTACTCAGAATGACAGAGGATAGAATACCCAAGAAAATTTTGGATTGGAAAGTAGAAGGAAAAAGAAGAAGAGGGAAGCCCAAAGAGTGGTGGATGATGGGGTGAAAAGGAGTACGGCGAGAAAAGGATTAAGTGAAGAATATGTTATGGACAGGGACTTATGGAGGTAAAGATTGTTGTGAGATGAGGGAAAACCATTGTATTATGGAATATTCCTTAATAAAAAAAATATATATATTATTATTATCGAGCATGTAATCGTGGGATAACTTATGATAATGATGATGATGATGACAACGATGATGATAATAATTAGGGATCGGACTTTTAGGTGCTTATAAAAACGAAAATATTTATTTTTTATGTGGTTTAAAAGTCGAAAATATGTTTAAAAATATGAAAATATTTTAATTAACTTATTTAACCAATATTTACAGAAGTACTCATCTACTGTAGTCATTCTAGTCAGCAAGTGTAGAACTGTTGCAGTGAACGACAAAAGTAGATCTTAGGCAGCGTTCACACTGAGGCGATAAGCGATAAGCGATTTATCGGAAGGAATTTGTTGCGGCGATATATTGCTAGGAAGGTTCACACAGCGAGCGATAATTCGGCGCTACCTGGGCGATAAAAATTCCCTTTAGGCAGGCCTACAGGCTGAGGTAGATTTCGATGTGCTAAATATCGCCTTATATGAGAGCTATCGAGAAACCAGTTACTGAGTTGTAGAATACTCATCAAGCGCTTTTCAATGATACCCCATAAGACGTGGTTTCAAAAATTTCGAACTTCCATCCCCCAGCCAACCACCCCAACTCGTACCCCCAAAACTCCCGAATCGTTGGTGTCACTGTGAACTCCATAGGGAGTTCTCTAATTTATTCAAACAAAGTTTCCCTCTATACTTCATAGGAGCCGAGATATACATATTTCAAAATTTCTACCCCTCCCCGACCCTCCCCTGAGGCCAAATTTGGTCATTAACGAACTTGTCCGAACTATTGGGCCTAGAAATAACATAATAAAATTTGGTTCAAATATCTTCAAAATTATGGCTGCTAGCGTGTAAAGATATATATATATATATCACTTTTTTTTTTTAACGGGCGGTGGTTTCGTACTTGGAGGCATGAAACGTAAAGATATGAAATAATTTTTCGAAAGTCATGACATGGTATCGATTGCAATAGGTAGATTTTTCTTCGAAATCTACCTAAAATGTGGTGGGAACACAATCTTTACTACAAAAGTTACAATATCGTAAGCAACAAATCGCTCAGGCGACCAGCATGCTGCACTTCGAGCGATATAGCACTTGCGATATGTTGCGCTATCGCGTGAGTGTGAACCTTTTTTATCGCCTCCCTTTAGATTTCAAGTATCTGTCCGTGCGTGTCGCGTATCGTATATCACTCGCGATATATCGCTTATCGCTTATCGCCTGAGTGTGAACCCTGCCTTAAGTTGTGCATCTTAAAGCTGTGACGATTTTTACGGAACAGAGACTTGTATCTTGAAAATGTACGTTCAACATCGCAGGATGTTAATATTGCATATTTGTAACACGCAATGCCACTGACACTCAGGTGTTCCATCTGCTTCAAGTACTCTACACTCTTTCTTACACATTAAAATATCTGAAATCTTGCGCAACACTTGTTACCCTTCATTCTTATTTAGGCATGACAGGAATTTTTGTTTAATTTTGTTTGCTTTTGAACCACTGATTTTGTTAAGTTTGTTTTCAATGTGTTTGATTTATTTGATTGATTCTGTCAACAATTGTTTTGTTGTTTCCAATTTAGTAATGCAGTGTTAGAGGAAACAGAAATTTGCACTAATAAAGGCAAAATCAGCCCTGATATATTGTCTGACTCAACATAACAATGCAACACATTGAAAATATGGTGCAATTTTACAAAAACAGTCAAAATATTCATTTCTAAACATGATATGTGGTAAAATATGTAAAAATAGTTAAGTTACCAGTAGTATGGTTTTGTCACCTACGTCACAGGTGGCCCAGGTGGCGCGGTAGGGGAAACGGGTCACGTGACAGGTGGCGCTGTAGGGGAAGGTGGGCGTGGCTATGACGTCACGGATTCTGATTGGTTGGATTGGGTCACATGACAGGAGGCGCTGGAGGGGAGGGTGGCGCGGCTATGACGTCACGGATTACGTCATTGGTGGCCCGGTAGGGGAAGGCGGCGCGGTTATGACGTCATGGAGGGGAGGGAGGCGCGGCTATGACGTCACCACAGGTGGCCCGGTAGGGGAGGGTGGCGCGGTTATGACGTCACAAGTGGGCGTGGCTATAACCACGTGATTCAAAATGGCGTCGGTTCCGGTTCCTATTGCAAATGGCGGCGGTTCCGGTTCCTATTTCAAATGGCGTACGAAGCGCGAAATTTAAAATTTGAGAATTTATAATATAATTGGTTACGTTTCCGGCGCGAAATTCAAAATTTGGTAATTTATAATGAAAATGGCTACGTTTCCGGTTCCTATTTCAGGTGGGCGGATGGCGGTTGATTTGAAAATTGCAAAAGGTGGAAATTGAATATTACAATTGCAAATAACGGATGGTGGGAAATTTGAAATTTGTATATTGGTATTGTTTTACAAGATGGCGACATTGCTTACGTCATTGCAGGATTGGAAGGATTAGATCACGTGACAGGTGGAATGTTTTGGTGGGCGGATGGCGGTTGATTTGAAAATTGCAAAAGGTGGAAATTGAATATTACAATTGCAAATAACGGATGGTGGGAAATTTGAAATTTGTATATTGGTATTGTTTTACAAGATGGCGACATTGCTTACGTCATTGCAGGATTGGAAGGATTAGATCACGTGACAGGTGGAATGTTTTACAATATGGCGACATCGCTTACGTCATCAGACCTATCTCATCAGTAGACGTCACTTCTTATACGTCACAAGTGTATTGAGAGGATTGGGAGGAATGGTAGGGGAGGGAGGAATGATTACGTCATCAGAGGAATAAGAGGGGAAGGTGGATTGTTTTACAATATGGCAGCATCGCATACGTCATCAGAGGAGGATTGGGTCGCTTACGTCAGAGGAGGATTGAGAGGAGGAATGATTTATGACGTCACAGCAGATTTTAATCTCTATGTCTTTTTAGCATGGAAGCATTACACTATGACGGTTTCTCACAACGCATAAATACGTCATATTCCTACACATAGGTTTTCTGTAAGATGTTTATTTCACTATGGTCCTGGGATCGACTCAACCTGGATACCTAAGGCTGTTAACCTTATTATTATTATTATTATTATTATTATTATTATTATTATTATCAGACGCAGTTGGAAATGTAGAGAAGCGTTTTTTTATACCTTCAAGTATTTTTTTATAATTATATTTCACATACAGTTTTTCCGTAAGATGTCTATTTATCTAAAAAATAGCCCTGAGGTCAACTCAGCCTAGGTTTACCGATTAGCGTTTAATTTTTACTTTGGTCCTATGGTAAAGGCGGCCGGTGCGTAAAACTCATGCTGGGGTCTTTAGAGGGGATATATTATGATAATAATTACAGGATTTTATAATGTCGATACAGAAAGCCAGTGAATGTTTAATCATATGCGTGCAGTGATTTTGTTTAGGTAGCAGTAGTATCATCTCGCCCTCCATACATGTTATCTCTCTTACTATGCAGCGGTAATATAACGCTGTACGCTTATCGCTATCTTACAACGTCATTCATTGAGACTTCCTTTTAAATCCTAACTCTATCATATTATAAAGTCGCAGGCCAATACTTTTAAATATTAAATCCCTAATCATAGCACATGTCTTATGTAGTATTAGTCAACAGTATTTTTATTGCGGAATATTGTAATATTTCATCGCAGAGTGGTAGTGAACTTATTTTGTAATATTCCATCGCTGAGTGGTTCTGAGTTCGATTCAAAGTCAGTAAAGGCATATTCAGCTTTTTTCACAAGTAGGAAACGCGAAATATCAAATAACTGCTGATAAGCTTTAGCATATATTTCTCCCAGTGTTTCATCTCTGATGGAACCTTATATTATTTTTAATGTAGTTTCATACAGAGTATGTCAGCATTTATTGCATGAAAATTAATATTTTATTTCCGCACCAGAATTAAATATCGGATATCTGTTGATGTCATCGTAAATGAATATTTTTCGCATACGTCATCGATTTAATGTGGGAATTCGCGAAATGAATTGTTCACAAAGATGAAAAGCGAAATATCAAATAACTGCTGATAAGCTTTAACGTATATTTACCAAGTCGTGAGGCTAAAACTTTTTCTATCGTCAGCATTTTTTAAACTGCAATCATGCCATTGGTGTAAAATAGATTTTTCCTGTTGCGAGCCTATTTCAAAGCATCATTATATAATCCAAGAACACGCATCGATAGTCTTAATCATACTTGTATATGTAACGATTGTGAATATTCTCATTCTATAAAACTTCGCCATGGCACCTATCCATAACAACCATCACTTGTACGAGATCCCAGATCAGGTGTTTATCATACCTGATGAGGAACCACCAACACTACCAACGCAGCCTAACCCTCCAGAGTTCTTTAACATTAAGTTGTACAACGTAGAGGGACATCACACCGCTGATTTAGAGTTTGGTGTGATTTCGGTAAGAATATACAGCGTGGACCACAGCCCCGAGACATCTGTACTTCTACCATGTGGGAACACTCATTTTGAGAGTGCAGGGGATGATGTGACACACATTCAGGCCCACCACGATGAGGTCTGCGATGGACAACAACATTTTCACCGCTGTCGAACCACCAAAGATGGCTTCTTCAGCACATGGTCGTGGCGTTGCAGCCAGAGCTGTCCTCTGTTCGAGAGGTTCCAAAAAGCTGTAAGTACTAATATCAATACTCATTACATTTATTGTAAAACCCGTTCTTACTATGTCCAGTTAAGTAGGAGTAAATGTTTGGATAAGTTTATAGTACGAGATGTTTTCAAATGACGTTATTAGCTCTTACCATAACTTATTAAAATACATTATATATATAGGCTTATATATTTTATATATTACGCTTATTATTCAATTCCTGTTAAAATCTAAAAGTTAAACTATTTTCTAAAGAATAACGAAGAATGAAATCCTCCTCAAGTAAAGTGTTTGTAAAAAATGAAAAGAAAGTTACAACGTTTCTAACCTCACCCCCCGAAGGATAAAAAACCCAAATATAATCTGATGTACGTGTAGAGGAAGTAAATAGTAAATTAAGTAACTGTTCAAACTTTCATAATAGTTCGATCTAGTTTTCATTAGATTTTTTATCTTTTTACTTATATTGACATTGTTCTTCATCACCATTATCATTATGGAAGAAGCTAACTAATTTTACATCTACACTTTAATTCAGTTCGCGAGAAGTATAACCTCGAAAAATCCTTCGTTAGAAGTTTACATGTGCATTTTCCTATAGTAACGATTACTCTCAGTTAAGAGATTTTTACCAACAGTTATCGCCTAACCAAATATTACAAAATCGAACTATCAACAAAGTAATCGTAAAAGTAGCCATAATTATTTTACTGGAGGTGGTAATAACGGTCCTTAATATCATAACATATTGCTTATAGTGTTTATATTTTTTTCAGATGACGGAAGCCTTCTTCAACGATGGCCACTGCAGCCAGTGAACTGTACATCATCCACTAATATATATTGGGTCATGTTTAAAACTTTGTAGTAATACAAATAAATATCTAGTCAGAACAAAATCTGTGTCAACCACAAGTAATTGAAACCAGAGCTATATTTCTATCCTGATATTATTTCTTCATACTTCCTTTTTGTTTCAAAAGTATTACTCTTTACACATTTCCACCACTAAATCAATATTCTATGTCTTCCGAGGCATACTCGTTAATGTATTAAAGTCATAGAGTTTTATCTAATTTTCAACATGTATAAATTATTATCTTAACTTATTACTACTATTTTCCTTCATTTCTTTTATTGTTATCACAAAATTTACAGCCAAGTGAGGTACTCTTCACTTTCCGCTTTTCCTATATTATATCACATGCTTTATTTATTTATTTATTTATTCAAAATCTTAACATCAGTAGAGTAAGAAGTAAAATATGTATTATAAAGAAATCTTTTTCGTTACAACTTCAACAGAATTTTTTCATCTCATAATGTATGCAAAAGTTCAGTCACATCCTTAAATTATATACCAAATTCATTTCCCTCATTACATAACCTTCCATCAAGATGATTATTTATTTATCAAGTCATCAAATATCAAAAAAGTTAAAAAATCTATTTAAATAATTATAATCATTGAATTTTAGCTAATTTGTGACATCATATGTGAAATATTTTTCTTAGCTTCTGGTAATATGCACATTATATTTTATGTATCAAATGATTATGCAAATATCAGAGTCAAGAAAATAACATACATCTTCTAGCATATAGAGAGTAAGTTTCACAACGCAAAACGTACACGTGAGAAGGTGTTGATTAGTCAGCAAAGTATATCAGGATCCAAGTCTCTATACCGTACACCTTCATTAAGGAAAAAAGATATCGCGTATAATTTTCATAATAAGCATTTATATTCTGCATGCTTTTTCCCTAACGTCCTGATTATAATATTCAATTAGATATAAGTTACCATAGCTATGTTATGAATACAATGTTGAGGTTCAGGTTTTACATCTGCTTCATGTATGAAACTTGGAAATAAGACTTAGATAACGCATAAATTTCATAACCTGTTCATGTTTCGCGGCACCTAATAGTTATTGGTAATATTGTTTTAAATTTAAAGTCATTGCCTAAGTTCTCATCATTACTTAAAATACATTTGAACTCAACCAGTCTTAGACCCATATTTTATAAACACTTAACACAAGTAATATTTTTACGAGATCTTTATCATAATTTATAGATCACCTAAACATCTCCATTTTGCTTCAAAGTGATGTTCTTTACGCATTTCTTTTATAATGTGGTACCATCTCCTTAGTATGCAAAATGTCATAGATTTTTACCTAGTTTGCACCATCATGTTTGAATTAGTTTCTCAGCTTTCCACTGATGTTTAACTGAACCTATACAATAGTCCATCAATTTTTTCTTTTTATCATACAACCCACCTAATTATCCTAACAAAATGGGATTATTACCAAGTTAACATACATTTTTTATATAATACATCACAAGTTTAGCTTTTAAAGATAATATGCTTAAGTTCTCATCATTACTTAAAATGCCTTTGAACTCGACATGTCTTAGACCCATATTTTAAATGCACTTGAAACAAATATAATTTTTTTGCGAGATCTTTATCATAATTTACAGAGCACCTAATAGTTATTTATAATATTGTTTCAAATTTAAAGTCATTGTATCCGCTAGTCTTCACAATATTTCA
This sequence comes from Ectobius pallidus, assembly GCA_964059195.1. NCBI lineage: Eukaryota > Metazoa > Arthropoda > Insecta > Blattodea > Ectobiidae > Ectobius > Ectobius pallidus. The sequence goes on from CAXKWD010000003.1 coordinate 14,795,028, forward strand.
TTTTAATTTTTCGGTTATACTCGTTCTATATAGGTATTCCATTTCTTCAGCCAAGCTATCCCTAAGAAGTACTCTTTTATTACTTCAGGTTTGGTATAGAACATTATGAAAGATATTCTTCCATAACTTTTCTTAGAGTTCTTTGTATGTTTTTCCTTAACGCTATGGTAATAATATTCTAGTAGATAAGGGTTCAGTTTCTGCATTTCATTCATGTATGTGAAATAGAAATAAAAATTATAAATGAGTTTCTACAGGTTCTTACACATAATATACAACACATTTCAAATATTATATCAAGATATTCATCGGAGTCCATCAATCTCTTACCTTTATCACACAATCTATACATCTTTTATATATTGTACAGCATAGTGGATATCATTTTGAAATTAGTTTTTACATATAAAATTATCAACTATTTTATGTTCACGCCATATGTTTAAGTACGTGCTCTACGTTTTTACATAAATTCATTATAAGTACCAAATTTTCCACATAAATTAGCGAAAATAACGAAGTCTGCTCGTAAAATAACTATAAATATCGACTTTTATACATAGAAAGGTGAAAAATTACACATTCACATACACACATAACACAATCACTTCATTTCTAGGAGAGTAGACCTTCATTTCACACACATATATAGACCAAGACCAAGACCGAGAAACAAGACCAAGACCGAGAAACAAGACCAAGACCAAGAAACAAGACCAAGACCGAGAAACAAGACCAAGACCGAGAAACAAGACCAAGACCGAGAAACAAGACCAAGACCGAGAAACAAGACCAAGACCGAGAAACAAGACCAAGACCGAGAAACAAGACCAAGACCGAGAAACAAGACCAAGACCAAGACCACAGGCTCGTATATTTCGTCAGCAGAAAGGTAACATTTTATATTAGTATCGCCATCGGTTTTTGCATCAAGTTTCCTCATTCCTCCTAATTCTGATACATCAAATCTTTTCAATCTTCTTTTCTGTATAGCTGTTTTATATTTTGCTTTTTTAGCATCATCCACCTCTCGCATGAGTGAAAAGTATTTTTCCTTTGTTAGAACATTAAAATGAGAAGATATTTCACGCTTAGTTCTTAAAAGCTCAACCATGAATCTCTCTCTACATTTGTTTTTAGTTTTGTTACAAATTGACCAACTCTCATCCATGATAAGAAGAAACGTAGAATGATACTAAATGCAAGTCACCAATTATGTATATTGTTGTTCACAGCATCGCATTGAATGTCCTATTGTTGTATGGGTGGTATCTAGTCAGAACTAGTCTTAACTGACTTTTTCTAGTTAGATCTAGTCTTAACTGACTTTTTTCTAGTTAGAACTAGTCTTAACTGACTTTTTCTAGTTAGATCTAGTCTTAACTGACTTTTTTCTAGTTAGAACTAGTCTTAACTGACTTTTTCTAGTTAGATCTAGTCTTAACCGACTTTTTTCTAGTTAGAACTAGTCTTAACTGACTTTTTCTAGTTAGATCTAGTCTTAACCGACTTTTTTCTAGTTAGAACTAGTCTTAACTGACTTTTTTCTAGCTAGAACTAGTCTTAACTGACTTTTTTCTAGTTAGAACTAGTCTTAACTGACTTTTGTTTTCTCACCTTAACAGCTTGACGGTTGAACAGCAACTAATTGTATTTGACATACATCAATTATTTATTGGTAAAACTCGTGACGTCTAACAAGAAAGATCATTTTGATCATATCTCACATAATACTTGTTGAATAATGAACCCGTTGGTCTTTCCGGAATTACTAGGCCCACACACACACACACACACACACACACACACAACAAATACGCATCATCCACGAAGCAATCTCATAAAAGAAGTCTTAACACCGATAAGATTAAAAAGGATTATATCCAAAACACTAAGTTATGTTAGGTTAGGCTAGATTAGGTTAGGCTAGGTTAGGTTAGGTTAGCATAGGTTAGGTTAGCAGGATGATATTTTAAAATTATTTCTACATTAATGAAAATTCTAAGTTAGGTTAGGTAGATTATGTTGGGTTAGGTTAGGTTATGGAAGGTTAGGTTATGTTAGGTTAGGTTAGGTTATGATAGGTTACGTTAGGTTAGCAGGATATTTTAAAATCATTTCTACATTGATAGAAAGGCTAAGTTCCTTGGCACATTTTATCAATGTTTCTAGAAATAATTTTAAAATATCGTCCTGCTAACCTAACGTAACCTATCATAACCTAACCTAACCTAACATAACCTAACCTTCCATAACCTAACCTAACCCAACATAATCTACCTAACCTAACTTAGAATTTTCATTAATGTAGAAATAATTTTAAAATATCATCCTGCTAACCTAACCTATGCTAACCTAACCTAACCTAGCCTAACCTAATCTAGCCTAACCTAACATAACTTAGTGTTTTGGATATAATCCTTTTTAATCTTATCGGTGTTAAGACTTCTTTTATGAGATTGCTTCGTGGATGATGCGTATTTGTTGTGTGTGTGTGTGTGTGTGTGTGTGTGTGTGGGCCTAGTAATTCCGGAAAGACCAACGGGTTCATTATTCAACAAGTATTATGTGAGATATGATCAAAATGATCTTTCTTGTTAGACGTCACGAGTTTTACCAATAAATAATTGATGTATGTCAAATACAATTAGTTGCTGTTCAACCGTCAAGCTGTTAAGGTGAGAAAACAAAAGTCAGTTAAGACTAGTTCTAACTAGAAAAAAGTCAGTTAAGACTAGTTCTAGCTAGAAAAAAGTCAGTTAAGACTAGTTCTAACTAGAAAAAAGTCGGTTAAGACTAGATCTAACTAGAAAAAGTCAGTTAAGACTAGTTCTAACTAGAAAAAAGTCGGTTAAGACTAGATCTAACTAGAAAAAGTCAGTTAAGACTAGTTCTAACTAGAAAAAAGTCAGTTAAGACTAGATCTAACTAGAAAAAGTCAGTTAAGACTAGTTCTAACTAGAAAAAAGTCAGTTAAGACTAGATCTAACTAGAAAAAGTCAGTTAAGACTAGTTCTGACTAGATACCACCCATACAACAATAGGACATTCAATGCGATGCTGTGAACAACAATATACATAATTGGTGACTTGCATTTAGTATCATTCTACGTTTCTTCTTATCATGGATGAGAGTTGGTCAATTTGTAACAAAACTAAAAACAAATGTAGAGAGAGATTCATGGTTGAGCTTTTAAGAACTAAGCGTGAAATATCTTCTCATTTTAATGTTCTAACAAAGGAAAAATACTTTTCACTCATGCGAGAGGTGGATGATGCTAAAAAAGCAAAATATAAAACAGCTATACAGAAAAGAAGATTGAAAAGATTTGATGTATCAGAATTAGGAGGAATGAGGAAACTTGATGCAAAAACCGATGGCGATACTAATATAAAATGTTACCTTTCTGCTGACGAAATATACGAGCCTGTGGTCTTGGTCTTGGTCTTGTTTCTCGGTCTTGGTCTTGTTTCTCGGTCTTGGTCTTGTTTCTCGGTCTTGGTCTTGTTTCTCGGTCTTGGTCTTGTTTCTCGGTCTTGGTCTTGTTTCTCGGTCTTGGTCTTGTTTCTCGGTCTTGGTCTTGTTTCTTGGTCTTGGTCTTGTTTCTCGGTCTTGGTCTTGTTTCTCGGTCTTGGTCTTGGTCTATATATGTGTGTGAAATGAAGGTCTACTCTCCTAGAAATGAAGTGATTGTGTTATGTGTGTATGTGAATGTGTAATTTTTCACCTTTCTATGTATAAAAGTCGATATTTATAGTTATTTTACGAGCAGACTTCGTTATTTTCGCTAATTTATGTGGAAAATTTGGTACTTATAATGAATTTATGTAAAAACGTAGAGCACGTACTTAAACATATGGCGTGAACATAAAATAGTTGATAATTTTATATGTAAAAACTAATTTCAAAATGATATCCACTATGCTGTACAATATATAAAAGATGTATAGATTGTGTGATAAAGGTAAGAGATTGATGGACTCCGATGAATATCTTGATATAATATTTGAAATGTGTTGTATATTATGTGTAAGAACCTGTAGAAACTCATTTATAATTTTTATTTCTATTTCACATACATGAATGAAATGCAGAAACTGAACCCTTATCTACTAGAATATTATTACCATAGCGTTAAGGAAAAACATACAAAGAACTCTAAGAAAAGTTATGGAAGAATATCTTTCATAATGTTCTATACCAAACCTGAAGTAATAAAAGAGTACTTCTTAGGGATAGCTTGGCTGAAGAAATGGAATACCTATATAGAACGAGTATAACCGAAAAATTAAAATGAAATATTGTGAAGACTAGCGGATACAATGACTTTAAATTTGAAACAATATTATAAATAACTATTAGGTGCTCTGTAAATTATGATAAAGATCTCGCAAAAAAATTATATTTGTTTCAAGTGCATTTAAAATATGGGTCTAAGACATGTCGAGTTCAAAGGCATTTTAAGTAATGATGAGAACTTAAGCATATTATCTTTAAAAGCTAAACTTGTGATGTATTATATAAAAAATGTATGTTAACTTGGTAATAATCCCATTTTGTTAGGATAATTAGGTGGGTTGTATGATAAAAAGAAAAAATTGATGGACTATTGTATAGGTTCAGTTAAACATCAGTGGAAAGCTGAGAAACTAATTCAAACATGATGGTGCAAACTAGGTAAAAATCTATGACATTTTGCATACTAAGGAGATGGTACCACATTATAAAAGAAATGCGTAAAGAACATCACTTTGAAGCAAAATGGAGATGTTTAGGTGATCTATAAATTATGATAAAGATCTCGTAAAAATATTACTTGTGTTAAGTGTTTATAAAATATGGGTCTAAGACTGGTTGAGTTCAAATGTATTTTAAGTAATGATGAGAACTTAGGCAATGACTTTAAATTTAAAACAATATTACCAATAACTATTAGGTGCCGCGAAACATGAACAGGTTATGAAATTTATGCGTTATCTAAGTCTTATTTCCAAGTTTCATACATGAAGCAGATGTAAAACCTGAACCTCAACATTGTATTCATAACATAGCTATGGTAACTTATATCTAATTGAATATTATAATCAGGACGTTAGGGAAAAAGCATGCAGAATATAAATGCTTATTATGAAAATTATACGCGATATCTTTTTTCCTTAATGAAGGTGTACGGTATAGAGACTTGGATCCTGATATACTTTGCTGACTAATCAACACCTTCTCACGTGTACGTTTTGCGTTGTGAAACTTACTCTCTATATGCTAGAAGATGTATGTTATTTTCTTGACTCTGATATTTGCATAATCATTTGATACATAAAATATAATGTGCATATTACCAGAAGCTAAGAAAAATATTTCACATATGATGTCACAAATTAGCTAAAATTCAATGATTATAATTATTTAAATAGATTTTTTAACTTTTTTGATATTTGATGACTTGATAAATAAATAATCATCTTGATGGAAGGTTATGTAATGAGGGAAATGAATTTGGTATATAATTTAAGGATGTGACTGAACTTTTGCATACATTATGAGATGAAAAAATTCTGTTGAAGTTGTAACGAAAAAGATTTCTTTATAATACATATTTTACTTCTTACTCTACTGATGTTAAGATTTTGAATAAATAAATAAATAAATAAAGCATGTGATATAATATAGGAAAAGCGGAAAGTGAAGAGTACCTCACTTGGCTGTAAATTTTGTGATAACAATAAAAGAAATGAAGGAAAATAGTAGTAATAAGTTAAGATAATAATTTATACATGTTGAAAATTAGATAAAACTCTATGACTTTAATACATTAACGAGTATGCCTCGGAAGACATAGAATATTGATTTAGTGGTGGAAATGTGTAAAGAGTAATACTTTTGAAACAAAAAGGAAGTATGAAGAAATAATATCAGGATAGAAATATAGCTCTGGTTTCAATTACTTGTGGTTGACACAGATTTTGTTCTGACTAGATATTTATTTGTATTACTACAAAGTTTTAAACATGACCCAATATATATTAGTGGATGATGTACAGTTCACTGGCTGCAGTGGCCATCGTTGAAGAAGGCTTCCGTCATCTGAAAAAAATATAAACACTATAAGCAATATGTTATGATATTAAGGACCGTTATTACCACCTCCAGTAAAATAATTATGGCTACTTTTACGATTACTTTGTTGATAGTTCGATTTTGTAATATTTGGTTAGGCGATAACTGTTGGTAAAAATCTCTTAACTGAGAGTAATCGTTACTATAGGAAAATGCACATGTAAACTTCTAACGAAGGATTTTTCGAGGTTATACTTCTCGCGAACTGAATTAAAGTGTAGATGTAAAATTAGTTAGCTTCTTCCATAATGATAATGGTGATGAAGAACAATGTCAATATAAGTAAAAAGATAAAAAATCTAATGAAAACTAGATCGAACTATTATGAAAGTTTGAACAGTTACTTAATTTACTATTTACTTCCTCTACACGTACATCAGATTATATTTGGGTTTTTTATCCTTCGGGGGGTGAGGTTAGAAACGTTGTAACTTTCTTTTCATTTTTTACAAACACTTTACTTGAGGAGGATTTCATTCTTCGTTATTCTTTAGAAAATAGTTTAACTTTTAGATTTTAACAGGAATTGAATAATAAGCGTAATATATAAAATATATAAGCCTATATATATAATGTATTTTAATAAGTTATGGTAAGAGCTAATAACGTCATTTGAAAACATCTCGTACTATAAACTTATCCAAACATTTACTCCTACTTAACTGGACATAGTAAGAACGGGTTTTACAATAAATGTAATGAGTATTGATATTAGTACTTACAGCTTTTTGGAACCTCTCGAACAGAGGACAGCTCTGGCTGCAACGCCACGACCATGTGCTGAAGAAGCCATCTTTGGTGGTTCGACAGCGGTGAAAATGTTGTTGTCCATCGCAGACCTCATCGTGGTGGGCCTGAATGTGTGTCACATCATCCCCTGCACTCTCAAAATGAGTGTTCCCACATGGTAGAAGTACAGATGTCTCGGGGCTGTGGTCCACGCTGTATATTCTTACCGAAATCACACCAAACTCTAAATCAGCGGTGTGATGTCCCTCTACGTTGTACAACTTAATGTTAAAGAACTCTGGAGGGTTAGGCTGCGTTGGTAGTGTTGGTGGTTCCTCATCAGGTATGATAAACACCTGATCTGGGATCTCGTACAAGTGATGGTTGTTATGGATAGGTGCCATGGCGAAGTTTTATAGAATGAGAATATTCACAATCGTTACATATACAAGTATGATTAAGACTATCGATGCGTGTTCTTGGATTATATAATGATGCTTTGAAATAGGCTCGCAACAGGAAAAATCTATTTTACACCAATGGCATGATTGCAGTTTAAAAAATGCTGACGATAGAAAAAGTTTTAGCCTCACGACTTGGTAAATATACGTTAAAGCTTATCAGCAGTTATTTGATATTTCGCTTTTCATCTTTGTGAACAATTCATTTCGCGAATTCCCACATTAAATCGATGACGTATGCGAAAAATATTCATTTACGATGACATCAACAGATATCCGATATTTAATTCTGGTGCGGAAATAAAATATTAATTTTCATGCAATAAATGCTGACATACTCTGTATGAAACTACATTAAAAATAATATAAGGTTCCATCAGAGATGAAACACTGGGAGAAATATATGCTAAAGCTTATCAGCAGTTATTTGATATTTCGCGTTTCCTACTTGTGAAAAAAGCTGAATATGCCTTTACTGACTTTGAATCGAACTCAGAACCACTCAGCGATGGAATATTACAAAATAAGTTCACTACCACTCTGCGATGAAATATTACAATATTCCGCAATAAAAATACTGTTGACTAATACTACATAAGACATGTGCTATGATTAGGGATTTAATATTTAAAAGTATTGGCCTGCGACTTTATAATATGATAGAGTTAGGATTTAAAAGGAAGTCTCAATGAATGACGTTGTAAGATAGCGATAAGCGTACAGCGTTATATTACCGCTGCATAGTAAGAGAGATAACATGTATGGAGGGCGAGATGATACTACTGCTACCTAAACAAAATCACTGCACGCATATGATTAAACATTCACTGGCTTTCTGTATCGACATTATAAAATCCTGTAATTATTATCATAATATATCCCCTCTAAAGACCCCAGCATGAGTTTTACGCACCGGCCGCCTTTACCATAGGACCAAAGTAAAAATTAAACGCTAATCGGTAAACCTAGGCTGAGTTGACCTCAGGGCTATTTTTTAGATAAATAGACATCTTACGGAAAAACTGTATGTGAAATATAATTATAAAAAAATACTTGAAGGTATAAAAAAACGCTTCTCTACATTTCCAACTGCGTCTGATAATAATAATAATAATAATAATAATAATAATAATAATAATAAGGTTAACAGCCTTAGGTATCCAGGTTGAGTCGATCCCAGGACCATAGTGAAATAAACATCTTACAGAAAACCTATGTGTAGGAATATGACGTATTTATGCGTTGTGAGAAACCGTCATAGTGTAATGCTTCCATGCTAAAAAGACATAGAGATTAAAATCTGCTGTGACGTCATAAATCATTCCTCCTCTCAATCCTCCTCTGACGTAAGCGACCCAATCCTCCTCTGATGACGTATGCGATGCTGCCATATTGTAAAACAATCCACCTTCCCCTCTTATTCCTCTGATGACGTAATCATTCCTCCCTCCCCTACCATTCCTCCCAATCCTCTCAATACACTTGTGACGTATAAGAAGTGACGTCTACTGATGAGATAGGTCTGATGACGTAAGCGATGTCGCCATATTGTAAAACATTCCACCTGTCACGTGATCTAATCCTTCCAATCCTGCAATGACGTAAGCAATGTCGCCATCTTGTAAAACAATACCAATATACAAATTTCAAATTTCCCACCATCCGTTATTTGCAATTGTAATATTCAATTTCCACCTTTTGCAATTTTCAAATCAACCGCCATCCGCCCACCAAAACATTCCACCTGTCACGTGATCTAATCCTTCCAATCCTGCAATGACGTAAGCAATGTCGCCATCTTGTAAAACAATACCAATATACAAATTTCAAATTTCCCACCATCCGTTATTTGCAATTGTAATATTCAATTTCCACCTTTTGCAATTTTCAAATCAACCGCCATCCGCCCACCTGAAATAGGAACCGGAAACGTAGCCATTTTCATTATAAATTACCAAATTTTGAATTTCGCGCCGGAAACGTAACCAATTATATTATAAATTCTCAAATTTTAAATTTCGCGCTTCGTACGCCATTTGAAATAGGAACCGGAACCGCCGCCATTTGCAATAGGAACCGGAACCGACGCCATTTTGAATCACGTGGTTATAGCCACGCCCACTTGTGACGTCATAACCGCGCCACCCTCCCCTACCGGGCCACCTGTGGTGACGTCATAGCCGCGCCTCCCTCCCCTCCATGACGTCATAACCGCGCCGCCTTCCCCTACCGGGCCACCAATGACGTAATCCGTGACGTCATAGCCGCGCCACCCTCCCCTCCAGCGCCTCCTGTCATGTGACCCAATCCAACCAATCAGAATCCGTGACGTCATAGCCACGCCCACCTTCCCCTACAGCGCCACCTGTCACGTGACCCGTTTCCCCTACCGCGCCACCTGGGCCACCTGTGACGTAGGTGACAAAACCATACTACTGTTACCAAAAATATTTATTCAAATAAGAAATATCGAAAATATTTTTTTTTATGTGATATGCAACTCAGTATTTTGAATCCAAAGGTCCCAAACGGAACTTTGACAAAGTCCAGAAATCATAAGTAATAGCAAAAAAAAAATGTATTTACCTAAAAGTCCGAGCCCTAATAATAATATTCATAATAATATACCTGGCTAAAAGAGGGTTCGTCTACAGAAATGCAATGTCTGATGATAAAATAACATAAAAGCTACAGTGGTAGATAAAACATTTCATTTCATAATAAGAGTTCCCTTGCGGACTGGAAGGAGATAATGGAGCACAGTGCAATGGACAGGTGTTCCATATTGTTAATTGAAGTGAGATGTTGGGGGCTTGCCCAAACAATCAGGTATATACACTATAATCAAGTCAAGCAAACATCCCCCCTCCATCCGAAACTCATCCCATTACCTCGTACTATACAGTGTGTTAAGCTTTTGTGTCAATATTGCACAACTCATACGAAACAACCAAAGTTTCTAGAAACGATTAGATCGTCGGTTACTGTCATAGACAATCATTTAAATTAGTTTTTCTTCGACCAAAAGCGTCTGAATTCAGCTACATATGAAATAACCCAAAAATTTCCTCGTTACTATTCTAAGCTCAAGCGAACTGATTTTAGGTAGAAAAATCTACCTATTGCAATCGATACCATGTCATGACTTTCGAAAAATTCTTTCATATCTTTACGTTTCATGCCTCCCTTAGTACAAAACCACCGCTTGTTAAAAAAAAATAATAATAATAATAATAAAAATAATAATAATAATAAAAATAATAATAATAATAAAAATAATAATAATAATAATAATAAAATAAAAAAAATAAAATATATATATATATATATATATATATATATATATATATATATATATATATATATACATATCTTTACATGCTAGCGGCCGTAATTTTGAAGATATTTGAACCAAATTTTATTATGTTATTTCTAGGCCCAATAGTTCGGACAAGTTCGTTAATGAGCAAAATTGGCCCAAGGGGGTTGAAATTTTAAAACATTTATATCTCGGCCCCTATGAAGTATAGAGGGAAACTTTGTTTAAATAAATTAGAGTACTCCCTATATAGTTCACAGTGACACCAACGATTCGGGTGTTTTGGGGGTACGAGTGGGGGTGGGGGGGGGGGGTGGGACATTCGAAATTTTTGAAACCATTTCTTGTGGGGTATCGTTGAAATGCTCTTGATGAGTACTCTACAAATCAATAACTAGTTTCTCCATAGCTCTCATATAAGGCGAGATTTGAATGTTTGAAAAAGTGCTCTTTCCTCTTTTTTGCAGTTATTATTGAGGGTTTGTCATGCCAAGGCTAAAGAGGAAGAGTGCTGCGCAGCGACAATAAATTAAACCAAAAGCACTTTGAAATCTACCTCAGCCTGTAGGCCTGCCTAAAGGGATTTTTTTCTCACAGCAAGTTATCCCTAGATCTTTCGAGGTCGCAAACTTAGTTTTACATTGATCTTACTATACCAAAAAATATAAAAAAGAAAAATATTTTACCCTAATTAATGCAAGGTGGACCTTCTTTTCGCTACCTATAGGCGTATACTAGACTACCTGCAAAAGTTTGGCGGCTGAAAATAACCGATATCTGTGCACGTGGCCAGTATTTTAATAAATGTAGCCAGTGTAATTTTAATGTTCCTGCCTGAAAATGCGATGTCATTAAATGCAGATAATATGCAGTCACATAATCCAGCAAAACGCATTATCTGCATCTGAACCCATAGCAGATGGCGCTATCAATGTGCGATTACACTGCGCACTTTTTCAGCACTAAAATAAAATAAGTGCATAATGTGTAGCGTGTTAGAATTAACAGGGGGGAGTGCATGGGATAGAATAACAGCTGACTGCAAATGTGCGCTTGTAATTACAAACGTGATCGGCTTTTGTTTCTCCTGGGCCTATTATGACAGAGATACGAGGGAAATTCTGTTGCACAATTTTATTATTGAATTAACAGGAAATATTTTAACATTTTACTATCATCAAGGATTACGTACCAACCTGGAAATAAAATAACTCCCTTTTTCGGTCAAAATTAGAGCGAAGCAGAAATTTATTAACTGCCGGAATGGTATTATCTGAGATCATGGTTCATTTTAATTCAGGTTTATTGTAACCACTGTCGGCTAGTAGTCTGTCCTGTAGCAATAATAGCTATTTATGTATCAAGTACGCAAAATAACGCTTTAGCGGACGAATCTAGTATAGCGGCCGAGGCGAAAGCCGAGGCTGAAATACTGGATGAGTCCGCTAAAGCTTTTGCGTACGTGGTGCATACAATATTTTTTAGTAAAAGTTCTATAAATTATATGAAATAAAACAAAAAATACCGTATAATTAATTATAATGAAAGGCAGTCAGTCATTTCTTTAAGTTATATTGTCATGGCCATCTAGATCATAAAACAATGGCCGTACGTAGCAATAAGAAATGTGGTAGTATAGATGCATAATATATGAGTCCCTTGTTTGTAAACGATATTGCATACCAACTAGTATTTATGAAAAGCTTGTGAAAATATAAATGATAATACCGAGGAAATTTCAATCCAAGTCAGAAACATTGAATTGGAGCTGCTTACAGCAACTTCACGGCAGAAATAGGCTATGAGAAGGGATATATTACGGCATTTAAATGCTGTTCGTCCATGGTAAGGAATGTTTTTAAAGTGAACCAAAATGTGAAAAGTTGTTGGCTTATATTTGTTGTCATGTGATGAAGTGGGCTACCGTGTTTTGCAAAAAATCCTGGTATAGTTTCTGATTATCATAAAGAAACGTGTTGGCTTAAATTTGTTGTTTTATGACCAATTATATGCGTAAATCCATGTTAAAGTTGGTGTGACTGGTCAATGCCTTCTGGGTTTTGTTTATAGATTGCCATGACGACTTTAAAGGACAAGGCCGCTAAAATTGCATTTTGAATGCAGTTTGAATGCACTTTTATGCAATTTTAGCGGACTTGTCCTTTAAAGTGCAGCTTTTCGGCGTGTTACCAGTCCGATAAGCAGCTGTTTTAGAGAGCGTGTACTAAAAAGATTTTTTTTCTTTCTCTTTAAATGACACATATTTCCTAGGGGCAATTTGATGGGAAGCCACTTCATAAAGAATTTCTTTTTCGATAAGGGTAAAAATTACTTACTTTTTAGTAACAAAATAAGTGTATTTTATATTGTAAATTCTTATATAACGAATTGCCACCCCTTAAATTGCTTTTACCAATTCATTACTTTAAAAAACTAATTCCAAATAATAATGATAAATTTATTTGTCTTTTTCCACTATTTTTCGGTCATAAATGCATTTTTGTACTTCGCATTTTTCCATTATTTTATGGTCATTAAATGCCTTGCCCTATTGATAAGTAATTCATGTTACACCCCGCTGAATTTTCTAGTAGAATACAACCGTCAGGAAATATCGCTGGAATGTAAGCTGAAGAGGCCTTTAATCGACGAATCGCAAGCGTCCGGCGGATGCTATGGAAAACAATATAACTTATCCGAGGCACTTTTCTCGTTTTAATACCTTCCTATAAGAATCCGCTGCTTTGCAATATTACTATAAGGGATAAGTAAAAATAAAATTTTGTTGGAAGTAGTTATAACGAGATTTGCTTATTTCTGCTGACTGAACCCGTGTACTGGAGTCAGCATTCAGCAGGTAATAAGGTAATAAGGTAAGTTGCTTGATAGAGCAACACGCTTCCATTGCTGTAGTAATTAACGCCAGGCACAAGGAGCGATTTAACCAACTCTGACGCACAGATGAGAATAACAGGTATAATGAGATCTAAAAGATAGCTAACTCCAATACGTATTCCCACCATTATTAGACTATATTTCACTGGTAGGCTATTATTAATTTATTGACTGGAATGAATGAACAAACTTGAAATGGCCTTTCAACTAACAAAAGATACATACAACAAGAAATCCCTTTCATGGGGGTCAAAAATTAAACATTACAGATCAGTAATTAAACCAGAAGCACTGTACGCGGCAGAAACGCTAAACATGAATTTCAAAGGTCAGATGGAGAAACTTGAACTAAAGGAAAGGAAGATTTTAAGAAAAATCATAGGACCTAAATTTCAGGATAATAAGATGATATACATCAAGAATGAAACCCTCTACAAGAAAATTGAAAAACTTTCAGACACTATGCGAAAAAGGAGGATAAATTTCTATGGTCATCTTCTTAGAATGGACTCTGTTAGATTAACCAAACAAATCTTTGACTTCTTCCGCAACCGCAAAACAAAACCCAACTGGTTTAAAGAAACTGAAAAAGACCTAGTCGAGTTAAAAATTACAGAAAATTCACTATTAGATCGAACGGCTAAAATAATAACTAAAGACGAAAATACAAGGTTCCAAGAAAGGTCGACACTGAAGTCCAAACCTATTATCTCTGAAGAAGAGAGGAAGAGAAGATCAGAAAGAATGAAGAAATACTGGGCACTTAGGAAGGAACAACACACAAAGAAATGACTGGTTCAACGTACCCCAAAGAGGGTGAAACGAAAGAAGAAGAAGAATGGACTATTAGAATATAATTTTGGATAACACAGTGAGGTATTTAGATGGCCGCGGTGGTCTAGAGGTAGCGTGCCAGTCTCTGGATCCGAAAATCGCGGGATCAAACCCGGCCGCGATCGTAAAAATCCTGGGCTGAAAGCTGGGGGGCCCGTGTCGTAGATTTACGGCACGTAAAGGAACTCCAAGCCTAAATTAGAGCCTCTGGGAAAATTTCTCGGCCCTTTCACGTCCTTGTAATAGGGTAAGGTGGTACATTTTCGAACATGGTACAATTCTGAACGGACTAAGATTTTCATCCATTTTTGGGTTTCAAATGTTAGCCAACCTGTTTTTAATTAAATAGCGTCCATACTGATTGTTTTGTTGACCTGTATCCGCGAGAATGATGTTTTGAGTTGTCTCATTCGGCCATAAAAAAAATTATTTTCCAATCGAAGGTAAGAACTCCATGCTTGAAAAATGGCAAGTTATAAAATTGCTTATAATCCCACGTTGTGTTACCGGAATATATTTTTGAGGACCAATTTTTAACTCATACCAACAAATTTAATTCGTAAGTCATTGGCACAACAATGGTCATTCGTGAGCGGAATTTCAACAATGAAGTAGTTTACAAAAACTAGCTCGAGGTACAAATAAGAACAAATTTTAGGTACAATTTCGAACAGTACTTTAACCCGCGATCGCTTTCTTAAGTCTTGCATGGAAAAGCTGTTTTGCTATCACAGCATTCTGCATGCATTATTATTAACTGTGCAAGTTGATGGTATTCATACATCTTTCAACAGTGGTATTATTTCAACGAAGAGTTATAAACTAACACTTCCTCTGCAATGTTATTACATCTCAGCATTTTATACAATACACAATAGCATGCAGCTGTTAAGTATTTTTATTATTGCTCTTGATGTTATAACAGACCGTCTGTATGGTGTAGTGGTTCCTGACTACGGACCCGCAAGTCTGGGTTCGATCACCGGTACGTCCTCGGATTTTTCTGAGGTAGGGTGATCTGGAACGGGGTGCATTCAACCTCCTGACACCAACCGAAGAGCTAATTCGTAAAGAAGTAGCGGCTCCGGTTCAGTAAGCCATCAATAACTGTCGTAGGAGTCGGCATGCTGACCACATGCCCCAATCCGGTCATCTGCCTATTCAAAACGTGACACATCATTATTACGCTCATATTACTGATAAATAATAATAATAGAAAATAATATTTGGAAGAAAGCACTTTGTTCGTTGAAAATGCCACTGTTCAAAATAGTACCCACTGGTGTTTAGAATTGTACCTACTGCGGTACATTTTCGAACGATATTCTGGAAATGAAAGATCGATTGCCATGACCAATATTACAGCTGTATGACTTTGATATTTTTGTGAAGGGTCAACTACATTGCCAACTTTGTGAATACAATACAGTTGAACTTGTCTTATGTTTATTGTGTTCATAAAATAAGAATATTTGTTAAGTGTTCGAAAATGTACCACCTTACCCTACTTTATTTTCCGGAGAGGTTGAGAGACGATGGGCTTACCATTCTTTCTCGGAAAATAAGCGTAACAAAATTCACATATTTGATAGAAACTTCCACTTGGAGGCCCTTCTCCCCAACATAGGTGTTATAGGACACCAATCATCCCTCTCAGAAGTATTTAGATGCAGCAAGAGTGAGTTAACACAGGAGGTGAGTATACTGTAAGTATATATTGATCTATTATCCTGCTCCCAGTTTCCAAGGATAAGTTAAACCTTTACTTACTTACTCAATGGCAATAGACAATTCCTTTTCCTCCCCCATGCGCGCAACATGTCCAGCCCATTTCTTCCTCTGTGATTTAATTACATTTACTATATCCGGTGACGAGTTACAGGTTATGAAGCTCGTCGTTATGCAGTTTTCTCCAATCCCCATTTTCATCTCTCTTAGGCCGAAATATTTTCCTAAACCCCCTGTTTTCGAACACGCTCAGATTATGTTCCTCCCTAAGAGTTACGGATAAACCTTCATCATTATGTAGTCTGTAGTTTGCTTTAAATTTGTAATACATTAACGCAAAATAATCATAACGAAGTTTAAATGTATGTTAATGTGTAATAGAACGGTTGGGAAGTATTAAATTATGAGCTAATAACTAGGGACCGGATTTCTAGGTTTTTAAAAACGCTATTTTAGGTTTTCCATTAGGTGAAATAGTTTTTTTTAGGTTTTTTGTCCAAAATATCGTTTTCGGGTAGAATAATTGGTTTAATGAATTTGAATGTGCTACATAAGATTCTATACATAATACTTGTAAAGTTTAACTTAACAAAGTTGACTTAAACTTGTGTAAACTTGCTTTAGGACAATATTATACAATTGAAGAAAGAAAGCATAAACAATCAAAAGAAGCAGTGAAAATAAGATTGCCTCACATTTCCTGGTTACAGTATATCACTAAATATCTTTCAAGATTCTCAACTGAGAAGTTCTTCCTGTTATCTCTTAGTTAATAGTTATTACTGTATCTAGACACTACCCTTCTCAGGATTCGAATCCGATGCTTCTAATTTAGTGAGTAAAATACTTTATGTTTGGATGTGGATAATGTGAAACTGATTATTTTCCTTTCTTCGGTTGTTACGCATGCTAACCGCACAACAGATCAACTAGGGACAAAACTTCCCCTTTTTGTAGAAAGGTAGGCCTAAATAATACTTACGTGTTTCTGGCAGGCTTGACAAAATATTATTTTGCCATCTGTAGTGAAATTCAGGTTGTCGCCAATCCACTGCCGGAATAAACTTGATGTCATTTGTTTCGGCATAATTAACACGTCTAGTTAAAACTCACAGTGTGACCACTCAGTATGAATAACAGGGAAGTACTAAAGGCAAACAAGCGCTTTAAAACACAGAAATCTATATCCTTATTCATACATGGCAACGATGGTTGTTCGTACGAATATTTTAAAAGGGTTAGATACTGTCCATCCTAGACGACAATGGATTGAACGAAACGCTGGTGGTATTAATTTCAACCCGACAAAAATTATTGTCTCTCCGCAAAATACCGATTTCTCAACCGACAAGCAAAAAAGACTAAAAAATTGCCTAAATGAGATATTTTAGGTTTTATATACCGTTTAGGTATATTTAGGTTTTTATACCCCATTTAGGTATTTTTAGGTGCTACAGAATTAATGTGGGTGAATCCTATGGACATGATTCGAAAAAGTGTATGAGCGGTTTCTGCTTTGGGAGTAAGGAAAAAAATAGGTAAAAACCTAAGAATCCGGTCCCTACTAATAACTTTGTTAATTGTTTTCTTTACGGTCCGGCAGAGATTTTTAATTTTCGTCCCAAATTTTAGCTCGTGCAATAAAGGGTTAAGATTCAACAGATTTTGTGTGTTTGTAAAGAATGATTGGGCTAAATATTTACAGTTAAGTAAAAAATTGCATGAAAAATGTAAAATTTACAAAGGTTTGTCTCCTATTTCCATCATGCTTTCGTGATACATCTAGAGTGTGAATATAGGTTATGTGTACACAGCTTTGTGTTTGAATTAATCTTCATACAGAGTAATACAGATTGGAGTGGTGTTTACGCGATTCTTGGTACCCAAGTGCATGGTAATCTAGCTTTTACAACCGCATGAGAATTCCAAACAAGGGAGGTAAATATATTACATGGAGCCATTATACAAAATGGCCTGTCATTGGAAACCTCAAATTAATCACAGCCACATAGCGGCCTTGAATATTCATTCCCCGAGATATACTTTGCTTGCTGTCAACAGTAAGAGCATTATGCATACATCCACATTAAAACAGCATTAGTGTCTATGTACCACTATATAATGCTTAATATCTTTTTATGGGTTATGTCGTGGGGATATGGCCAGGGTTTATAGCGGAATGTTGGTACAACTGAGATGTGAAAACCATGTACAATCGCAATTCTCTCTGTTTGCTTATGCACGAGGGTGACAACAGGATTTTTACTTTCGTTTTCTAGTACAGTTATTAAGTGCCAGTATGGTACTTTACGAGATTGTGTGGGGAAGGGAAAATGTCTGTCCGTCTGTCCGTGTGTCTGTACGCGCGATAACTCAAATACGCTTTATCGGATTTTCATGAAACTTGGTATATGCATTTATGAAGTCCATGGGAAGAACCCTGTCTATATTGGACAAAATCTGTTGACCGGTACCGGAGTAAAGCCCAATTTAGTGCCTATTTTATGGTAATATATTAGGAAGCATTTATCGAATGCAAATCAGTTCTCATGACTACATATTGTTTTACAGTGTTCATATACGGCTTTGGAAATTGCAATACAGTTAGCTATGACAAATAACATTATTCCTTCACATACGCTTATGAAAGTAGATAGATAAATTGAGCGAGGTAGCTGAGATGGTAACGTCTTGGACTCACATTTTGGTTGTTCCTGGTTCAATTCCCGTAGCCCGCCAATTTGACATATCTTTTTTTGTATTTTTATGTGAGTGTGCGATTGTCAAGATATCACAAATCTGTATAGTTCTGCTGATACTCGACGATTTAAAGCTGATTAAAAAACTAGATCTTTGTTGTCCCTGAAGGTCTACTTAATGAATGAATCTGGAGCTTACCTTGGAAATCAATAAAAAAAACTTATTTTCTGCATATTATAATTGCAATTATAACTGATTAAACAAAAGCATACTGGCACTTTGTTACATCAGTTTACCTGATTTTATTTACTTATTCAATGGCAATAGACAATTCCTAAGCTAGATAAAAGAATATTATCTATTTTATGGAACCCGGAGGCTCATTGCCGCGTTTGTAATGAACCCACCATTCAACCCTATTCTGTGCTAACATCATCCAACCATCCCTCGCAAATCCTACTTCCTTTAAATCTATTCTAATATTGTCCTCCCACCTACGACTAGGTCTTCCAGGTGGTCTTCCAGTCAATATTTCCAAATTAATATAGCTATAATTTAATATTCATTTTCTGTTAAATTTACAATCTAAAGCGAACCAAGAGTTACAAACATTTGACTGCACTGTAGTCAAGGTGCTCTCTGTTTAGGTTAGACCAAAAATGCTCTACTGAGGCCGTCATTTTTACATTCATTTATCCAGACTTGACATAGCCTAGCCTATTTTCATTACACCTATTTTCGTTACTTATGATTTTAGCAAGTGACCTCGTATAAGACCCATTATATAGGTAAAGAAGTGTACACGTCAAAAAACCAAACCCCTCTCTTACTCTCTTACCCTATAACTTTGGCTCAAAGCAAATACAATATAGGATGATACCGGACACTCACTGCTTTGACATTGGAAAAATGGGGGACAGATTTTGCAGCACTCCTGGTGGCACAACCTGCAAACTTGAGGGCAAATTAAAATATTCAAAACCTACAAACTGCAATGTTTCACCGAAACATTGAGCACCAAAACACTGTTTAAGTAATTATAAAAATAATAATGAGCAAACAAACCACAGAACTACCGAAATAGTTCTCAAAATATTAATGAAAACACAAATATTTCAACTTAGCGGTTGCTAACAACAACAACTCTCTTTTTTCAATGTTGTGTTTTTGTTTAACTTTTTAGGTAATTTATTTTCAAACAGCATTTTTTCTGGACCATACATAGATAGAAAAATGATAACCTTTATACATAACATGCCGAGGTTGGCTACTTCGGCTCCTCTGATAGGAATTGGTTGATATCTTTGTATCTAGTTAATGCATCTGTATACAGTAGTAGCAGGTTGGGCCGCTAGATGGTGCTCAAGATATTGTTCATCGATAAATCACAAATAGTCCTGTATTGTCCTCTATAGTATAAATGCTCAAAGGATGTTGTCAGTAAATGAACGAAACAAGTTGTGAGCAATCAGAGTATAGCTAAGTTTCACTTTCAACAGTGTTGCATGCTATAAGGGACAAGGATACCTCTGTTGTGGACAGGAACAAAGCCCAGCATGTACGCAAAGCTTAGCGCATCTGATGCCGACAGTAATTGACGTGAAATGTACTTTACGATATCAATACCACAAATATCTTAGCTCAATGAATAGCTAACTAAATGCGCTTGCACACGCCACCTGTGCTACACCCATACATTACATATCCTTCAGTTTCAATAGAGATGCATCAAACTACATCAACTACAAATTACATTACTGTGTAGGCGTACTACAGTTCCTGCTAGTTAAAACCCTGTAAGTCAAGCAAAGACTAAAAAGTTTTGAGGAAACACGAAAAACAATTGAAGGGGCTAGTTCCATAAGGGCGTAAGGCACATCTTGAATTTTGAGCTTTTAACATCGATGCCTTCTCCTCATATCTCTTAAATACTCAGTGAACAATTTATACTTGTGCCTTAAACCTCTGCACAGTTATAAGAAAATACCTGTGAGACTGCACATTCATTCTACTTCATAACAGTTCCATAAAGGCATAAGGCACACTTCCTATCTGTTATTGAGGTGTGTTTACCAACTGTTTTTATTTTCCGCAGTTCTACCATCCAAGCAAATGTTTATAAAAAATGAACTTGCATTTCTGAAGTGTAACTTCATTCAAAATAGATTTTTTGCTTATCATCTGTTGTATTAATGAATATAATGACTAATTATCAAACATGTAATTGTCACTCTATAATACAGGCTTTTACTAAAATAAAGTAAAAACAAATAACATGATACAAAGTATAAAAGGTTTTGCTACTGTAAAAGTTCTTCAGTTTTTGTTTAACATGTTTAGGTACCTCTAATTGTGAAAAATCCCAATACACTCTACACCCAGCGAAATCTACAGAACGCAGAGATCTGAAATTTTGAACATAGGTAAACTGAAGGGTCGGGAAATGCACCTCGAAACCGGAATTTTAATTTTCACTTTCGTTCGTGAGTTATGAGTGAAAAAGGGCAGAAAACGTGTATTTTTTGCGTTTTCGAAGCATCAGTTTTCAGATACATTTCAATGTCAAATCAATTACAGTTGGCTTTGGCTATTTTTGTCATACCTTAGATCGCTTGAATGTTGTAGCTCACGCTGGTCGATTCATTTGTTTTTAATGTCAAGGCACGCAGACATTTGAAATTTTCAACCTACACCGAAGAGGATTATTATTATTATTATTATTATTATTATTATTATTATTATTATTATTATTATTATTATTATTATTATTATTATTATTATTATAAGTGGGATAATCAATATAGGCCTAAATATGGTCAAACGTTGTTCGATTTGGACGAAACTCACTATACAGGGGTTTTCTGGGCCAAGGACCTCGAATCTGAGGTCGCTTTTACCAGGCGACGCTATCTAATCGTGGTATGTAATTCACGTGATTTAGGTGTTAATAAATATAATGATTTAACTATTATGCTCTTCATTTTTAATTTTAAAAATAGGCCTAATTATCGCGGGCGAAGCCGCGGGCACAAGCTAGTATATTAATAAGTGTCTGTCTTCCTCCGTCTGTCTGTCCGCGATGTCCAGCGAAATCTACTGAACGCAGAAAACTGAAATTTTAAACATAGGTGGACTGAAGGGTCGGGAAATGCACCTCGAAGCCGGAATTTTAATTTTTGCTTTCATTCGTGACTTATGAGTGAAAAACGGGCAGAAAACGTGTATTTTTTGCGTTTTCGAAGCATTAGTTTTCAGTATATTTCAATCTCAAATCAATTTTGAAATTTACTCCATAATATACACCAATAATATAAATAACTGACAATCAATAGTTCCATGGCCCACTCTACTGTATAGACACAGATCCTGAACTCCTGATATGGCCTCGTAGCTAAGAGGAGTATAAACACACCTGAATTTAAAAATATATAGGTATTCATGTTCATAAAGCGTCTGAAAAATACGGTACAGATTAGGTGTGAATGATTTATCACGGTGCAAGTATTGGCCTCGCATGTTACGATGTAGCACACTAGGGTTTTTTTATAGAGTAATAATAATAATAATAATAATAATAATAACAACAATAATAATAATAGAGTCCTAGATTTCCACTTCCCTCCCTCTTAATGACATGATCCATACAGGCTATTGAGAAAATACGTAGTTTCAAGTGATAGGCCTACGACAACATCTACAATGATTTATTTCAAATGTCACAACTATGATACCTTTTCCGTAATATAGTCCAATACTAGCTCGAGCTATAATATCAAGGATAGGCCTATTACATAATTTTCTGTCAGGATGATAGATGGTAGAAGTAGTGTTTGTGAATTAGAGTATATTTTCTATAAGTTATTATTTCGCGATACTATCAAAATCGACCTGTTACTTGGAAACATTTGAAGTTATGCAATTACTGTTCACAAGAGGGGATTTTATTTTCCAAAACTGTTAAAAATTGTAAAGTTCATTCTTATTTATAAAAAATCATCACCTAATGAACCTACAGACTCATCATAATATTATAGGAGATAAATTCTTCTGACTCTGAGATTTGAACCCAGGACCTTTGGCTATCCGTGCCAATGCTCTACCAGCTGAGCTAAGCCGGACGGAACCTCTTTCCTATGACTGATTGCCTCTAATGGTCTACCTCACTCGATTCAAATCCCAGTGTCAGAGGAATTTTTCTCCTAACTTATAATATTAATATGTAATTTTTCATCAGAGACAATAATCTGTGGTTCATGAATGCATATGCATATATCTACTTTTTAATTTTTCCAGTCTAACAAAAAGGTATTTTATCTTGATTTCTAGTAAAACTACTGTGACAATCTGCCCTTAGTGCTGGTAAATGTGGTGCAAATTGCATACAATTTGAAAAAGTAATGACAGAGCTTTCAAAATTCCGTACTAGAAAATATTTTTAATAATATGTAGGGCAAGGCATTTGATGATTTTGCATCTTTTTTATATGAAGGTTAAAAGATAGCATGAATATATATATGATACACACACACACATATATATGTGTGTGTGTATCATGATATAATTGATTAAATAAGGGAAATTTGTTTTTTACAGTTATTTGGCTTTATTTTGGATTTTTCGTCATTCTCAAGAGATAGGTAATTTTTTTGGCAATATTCAGGTAATTTTCGGCATTTTAGGTCTCAGTGGATGTACTGTACGAATCGTTACTTTCAGACAACAGACAATCATTTTCATTTCAGAATCTCCGCCAAGTGTTCATAGTTCATTTTAATTCAGGTTTTTTTTGCAAACACCATAAATCAGTTTGTCTTGTAGCAATGAATATGTTTTTCTTTCTTCTTAATTGGCAGATATTTGCTAGGGAAAATTTGATGGGCATGTCAGTTCAGAAAGAATTTCTTTTTTCGCTAAGTGTGTCCAAGTAGGCTATTATAACTTTACTTAGGCCTACTTCTTTAGTAAAAAATAATAGTGTTTTGTTATGTAAATTCATATATAACGCACTGTCATAAATTGTTTTTAGCAATCCATTACATAAGAAAACTAATTATAAGTAATAATGGTAAATTTATTAGACATTTTTGTTAAATTTTGGGTCTTTTATCACTATTTTTAGGTCACAAATGCATATTTTCTCTGTTTTATGGTCATTAAATGCCTTACCCTAATAATATGATACCATTACAGGTTGAGCGGGGACCAAAGGATTCCTTTGTTCAAACAGAATGCGTTTCGAGAACCACGGACTGCGAACTCTGTGCAGCAGCATCCAGACGAGGAGCAAATATTTGCGCGTCACGGGCGAGATACTGTGTCCTGTACGACGTACTTGATAGAAATAGTGGCGGTTAAGAGGCTAAAACAAACATTATGTATTATTACTCGGCCAGGCACCATTAAATGTTTACTGCACGCCACCGTTTTAGTCTTTCTTCTTCGTCTACTTTCCACACGTACAAGTTTGTTATTTCCATTGTTATTGTCTACTGCACACGGAAAAACATGGCCATAACCTTGTTACTGCTGCACTTTTAATCTACTTAAGTTAATGATAGAGTAATGCGTCATAATTATAACTAGCAAGTGCTCGCGATAATTAATTCAGAAATTAAAAATTAAGAGCATAGGCCTAATAGTTAAATCATTATATTTATTAACAACTAAATCACGTGGACAACATACCACGATTAGATAGCGTCGCCTGGTAAAAGCTACCTCAGATTCGAGTTCCTTGGCCCAGAAACCCCCTGTATAGTGAGTTTCGTCCAAATAGAACAATGTTTGACCATATTTAGGGCTTACAACATTCAAGCGATCGCGAAAGTTTCATTTCCAAGGTATGACAAAAATAGCCAAAGCCAACTGTAATTGATTTGACATTGAAATGTATAACTGAAAACTGATGCTTCGAAAACGCAAAAAATGCACGTTTTTTGCCCGTTTTTCACTCATAACTCACGAAAGAAAGCGAAAATTAAAATTCCGGCTTCGAGGTGCATTTTCCGACCCTTCAGTCCACCTATGTTTAAAATTTCAGATCTCTGCGTTCAGTAGATTTCGCTGGGCATCGCGGACGGACACAGACAGACAGACAGACAGAAGGAAGACAGACACTTCCTTTTATTAATATAGACTACTTACTGTAAGACATAATTTAAAAATAATTTGACCTCCACAATATGGGCCTAACCTTTCTCGCTCATTGTTCGCTCCTCTCAAGCAGCGGGCCCAGGTTCGAATCATGGTCGAATCGAACCTAGGTAGAGTCCGGGGTTTTTCTTCACCTGTGAGACAAATGTCGGGTAGCTTTAGACCCTGGTGTACCTCGGATATCATCTGGCCGTCATTATGTGCGTCATCCCATCCTCGTCTTATTCAGAGTGTGTGGTGTGTCCCGTCCTACAGGCCTATGTTCGCGATGTCTCGGAGGTGGCCCCGTCATTGTGCTGATCTCTTATCCGGGGATGCCCTCCATGTCCTTGTCTGGTCAAAAAAGTATAGGCCTATATGTGATCCATGGATAATCCCTCTCCTGACAGGTTGCGGCCCTATAAGGCTCGGATGACGTAGGTCGCTTAAATGTCTCTAAAAGGGAGAGGTAAAACTAAGGTAAAGAAAGAGAGAGAAAGTTTGGCGTTAGTAATTAAATGTACAATAATAGTATATTGTAATACTCGTATGTTTTAACAGATTGGATGAAAAATCCGAAAAAAAGAGACGAATTCGTGTTATTTCTATTTCCGAGATTCTATTGTACACTTTACACAAATTTCATAAAACATAATAAAAAACAAATTAAAAATTCCCGTTTTACTTCTCCTGGTCTGTCACAGCTCTAGTTTCGGTCCTTGTCTGTATAATTCTAAAATCATATTACATCAATGTTTAAATTTTAGATTTAAATAATGGTATATAGTATTAATTTTCATGCCTTTTAAATTAGTTTTTTTTATTCCACTTTGTCTGCTCCGTGTTCCTGGTAATATATCCTTTAGGCCTCCTGACCTATTCGTTCCCTCTGTCAGGTCTTTTTTGTAACATCAGTTTTTTTAACGTAATATAGGCTAGGCTACAAATTTTATGAGGAAACAATGTATTCCATGTGATCATTATTCAAAAGTTTTTAAGAATTCTACGTCATCAGGGTGTAAACAGGAAGAAATCGTGACCTTACGTAACAAAGAAATGAATGAGTTACGAAAACAAACGACTCACGAATCTATTTCAGTTTTATTGTTTCCGACACCCACATTCAGAATCCAGGCAAGTGACTGATTTAACACTTTCGGTACGGTGGTGGATTTTGTTATTCAGTTTGCGCAACCTGGTAATTACTTAAAGCCTAGACCTACTTAAAATGTAATCTATATATATATAAAAATGAATGTATGTGTGTATGTCCTTTATGCATTACTACACCATTCATCCGATCGCCATGAAACTTCGGGAAGTTGTTGAGTACATTCCCGGGAAGGTTTCTGGCATATTACATTTTTAATTTTTTCTTTCGTTCGTGAGTTATGAGTGAAAAACGGGCAGAAAACGTGTATTTTTTGCGTTTTCAAAGCATCGGTTTTCAATAATACATTTCAATGCCAAATCAATTACAGTAGGCTTTGGCTAATTTTGTCATACCTTGGAATAAAACCATCGCGATCGCTTGAATGTTGTAGCTCACGCTGGTCGATTCATTTGTTTAATATGTCAAGGCACACAGACATATGAAATTTTCAACCTAAACCGAAGAGGATTATTATTATTATAAGAGGGATAATCAATATAGGCCTAAATATTGTCAAACATTGTTCGATTTGGACGAAACTCACTATGCAGGGGTTTTCTAGGCCAGGGAACTCGAAACTGAGGTCGCTTTTACCAGGCGACGCTATCTAATCGTGGTATGTAGTCCACGTGATTTAGGTGTTAATAAATATAATGATTTAACTATTACGCTCTTAATTTTTAATTTTTGAAATAATTATCGTGTGCGAAGCCGCGGGCACACGCTAGTATGTAATATTTAGGTTTATATACTGAGTGGATCTTCTCAGACCTTATCAGCCATTATGTCCATACATTTTTCGGATACCTAAATTGTAGGTTACCTTCCTTCCTTCCTTCCTTTTTTTTCCTTTCTTTTTTTTCAGACGCGGTGGTTGACAGGTAGCGCTTCTATAGCCGAAGGTCGCGTGTTCAAACCAGGCCGCGGTCTGGATTTTTGAGGGCGTAAAAGCCTGGGCTCTGAGTTCTGCGGGAAATGTAATGGGGATGTAACTTCCTCCCATTCTATTCTGGAGTGTCCAGGGTTATTGTATCTAAGATGTGTGTTAAATATCAAAAGAAACTTGTATAATATACTTAAAAATTTTGAAGGATGTGTTAAGGTTATCTCACTTTTGGAATCATCACAGTTAAAATCATGTGATGATGATGATGATGAGTGTTCTGCCCGAAGGCAGGTCTAGACCCGGGACGAAGCCGTGGGGTGATGACCACGACTCGTCCGAGGTGATTCAGGCAAGGGTGATACCGCGGAGATTTGTGTAGACATATAATGTTAATTCATTTCACACTTTGTTAATAGTTGCAAAATTACTTCCAGTCCTCTTTATATTTAATGTTATATTGTTTATACCAGCGTTTCCCAACCGATGGGTCGCGACTCGGTCCTAAAACTATCAGAAACCATCGAATAAACCATCAGAAAAGATAAGGAAAATCGAAACAAATCAAACAGTGTTTTGATTGTTTTCTTGGTTCTTGATTTTTGGCATCTGGGGCAGACAGATGTAATATAGTATTCTTACTTAAAAACAGCAATTTTGCCTGAAAAATTAAAATGGTCTTTGTGTACTTTTATAATTGTAGTTTTTATCTTCACCTAGGAACACTTGTTAGTGAGGATGAAACCACTTGTTGCATATATTCCAAACATAGGCTATATCTATTGTTAAATAAATAAATAACTGTTTTGCTTATATTTTGTCAACCATTTTCAAATCAGAACACAAATTGTTTATCAGTAATCAATCTGTATCTTCAAAAAAGCATATATAAGCTTATATATATATTTGTAATATTTGATGGTGAATTATATATACATAAGGAAAGGATACGATACAAATAAGGTTTTTTACACCACCATGGACACATGGACCGTGGAGGTATTCCGATATGGAAAGGTGGGTCGCCAGCTGAAAAAGCTTGGGAACCACTGGTTTATATTGTTCTTTTACTAAATTTAAAGTTACCATATACTGTATGTTTTTTTACAACTTAATATTACTGTAATAATTATTGGTGACCCTGCTTGTTAAAAAGCGATTTTAAATAAATAAATAAATAAATTAAATTAAATTAAATTAAATTCTACTGAATTGTGATCCTTGACTAAGGATAGCATTCATAATCCTTCGGATTATTCCCCAAATACAATTTCTCCACAGTTGTTCTGAAACGTATTGTACTATGAAATAATAAAACCCAGTTCGTCTGTGGTTTTAAAAACCACAGAGTTTTCGTGTTTAGAATTTTTATCTTGCATATATAAAAACAGTTTTTCTTGTTCGTTTGCTTTTCCATAGAGACATGAAATAAGAGTCCTTAAATGCTTTATGGACTATTTTCTATGCGGAAGCATGCTTGCACTTAACCCCTATTACAACAAGCAGTGGAACGGAGGTTGAAATGGCTGAACAGGGTTCTATTAAGAAAGAGCATCCTTGCTCCAGTTTACGTTGTAATTGCTGCCAACATAATAAAAATGGATTGTTTGAATAGCTTACTTAATTGCCTTATCATTACCCTCAGAGAAAATTTCAATTTAACCACCCTAACCTTACAAGAGCAGTACAACTCCAAAACTGTACTTCTGATGCTCATCTATTTCCCATGTTAATGGATATCGTTGCAGTCTTTTGTCTAAGCAGTACAGCTATTAAAATGCATTCCAGGATAATTCTCGGAGCAATTCTTATTGCTAAACAAAGGAACGGTGTCGTCTTTTAAGTTCCTCAACTCTATCCTATTCCTTAGATAAAATTGCAGAGATTTAATCAAAGCAATCTTATAAAATAGGCCTATATATCTCTCTATATAACCGTGGCTCGGTTTTAAAAGAGCCAATGTCATAAAACTTGCTTAGGGCCGTAGCAAGGTCCTTCTGCGCCCTTGGCGAGTTTGACAAATCTGCGCCCTCCAATGCAGGGGGTCTGAGCAAGTTATTATTGTAATGTTTATTATTTAGGCAGGCCTACAGGCTGAGGTAGATTTCAAAGTGCTTTTGGTTTAATTTATTATCGCTGCGCAGCACTCTTCTTTTTTAGCCTTGGCATGGCAAACCTGCAGTAAAGAGGAAGAGCCTACAATCATTTGTTTTGACAACAAGAATAGGATATAATATTCTGGGAGGCCGTGCGCAAGATCAGCAATGAATAAAATTAGCAAAGCCGCTAAACAAGACAAAATTATGATATTATAATAATTCTTTTAAGTGTTATTATTTTCAAACATTAAAATCTCGCGTCATATGAGAGCTATCAAGAAACTATTTATTGATTTGTAGAGTACTCATCAAGAGCTTTTCAACGATACCCCACAAGACGTGGTTTCAAAACTTTCGAATTTTCATCCCCACCCCCACCCCCACCCTCACTCCAACCCCCGAATCGTTGATGTCACTGTGAACTCCATAGGGAGTACTCTAATTTATTCAAACAAAGTTTCCCTCTATACTTCATAGGGGCCGAGATATACATTTTTTAAAATTTCAACCCCCTCCCCCGACCACCCACTTGGGCTAATTTTGCTCATTAACGAACTTGTCCGAACTATTGGGCCTAGAAATAACATATTAAAATTTGGTTCAAATATCTTCAAAATTACGGCCGCTATCGTGAAAAGATATATATATATATATATATATATATATAAATATCACAATTTGTTTTTTTTTTTTTTTTTTTTTTGAACGGGCGGTGGTTTCGTACTTAGGGGAGCATGAAACGTAAAGATATGAAAGAATTTTTCGAAAATCATGACATGGTATCCATTGCAATAGGTAGATTTTTCTTCGAAATCTACCTAAAAACACTGTTATTATCAAGGAAAACCTAAACCTCAATTTGAAAATGAACTAAGTGTTGGACTTTCAAGGTACTAAAATCTTATTTTCAAACGATTGAACTGCTTAAAAAAGAATTAAATAATAAAATCTGGTATCTACAGTAAATTACATAATAGGCCTGAGGCCTACTAAAATGTTGAACACATTAATATTGGTAAAAGTATTTTTTTCGAATAGTTGAACCACTTTCATCTCAATAATAAGGTACATTTAAATTTTTATTGTTATTTCATTCCATACTGTTCATGATTTATGTTGCTATACTCTGTCAATAAAAAAACGTGTTAATTAAAGAACGTTACATGACTGCTTTGTTTGTAGACAATCGGCATAATACGAAAATTTCTTCCATTAACGTGGAATTTTTATTGCTTGATAAATTGCACCAGTCTAAAAAAAAGGTGGGATTTTTCATGGTTAATTTTGCGTCCTCTCTGTACCTGCGCCCTTGGCGGGGCCCCATCTCGCTACCGCCTAGCTACGGCCCTGCTTTTGAGATAACTGACTTTAAAGTCTTTATAGAAGTAACATTTTTTGCTGAGAACTTCCGACATTGGCCTCTAAGGTTTCTGTATAATGTCTATTAACAGCAACAGACATTAGCACTTTTAGTATACGAAAGATAAAGACTAGCCGAGCTCAATAATGCATAGATCTCATTTTTGCAAGAAATTGACATTGGCCCTTTTAGAACCAAGCCACAGAATTATAAGTGGCTTTGTCCTGACTCACTTAATAACAGACTGACTGAGAATCAACGTAGAGCCTAAACTATAATAGGCAGAGACTTTGAATTTTGACAGTACCTTCGTTTCATAATATAAGTCCACACTAAGAAAGGATTTTGCAAAATTTTAATTTTAATGTCTAAATTAAAATGTTTTCGAGGAGACGAAATAGCCTACCTTCCATAAGAAACACATGAGCAATTCTATTGTTGTGGAAAACAGTAATCAATTGTGAAATTATTTGTTTTTAATCAATGTACATTTCTATTAGGCTATTTCTATTGAAAACAAGTTATGTTGTATAAAATAATCTGTTTTCGTGCTGCTTAATGGCAGCGTATGACGAATTAATCACTGCACACTGATGCCTTCGTGTCCACTAACGAGCTGCCTGTTTTACCCGATAAAATGGCATCCTCGCGATTCCTACAAGATTATTGCAAGATAAACGGCCATGATTGGTCTAAATCCGAGGAATTACTAAACGTTATTGACCAATATGAAACAAGCAGCGTATGAGTGGAATAGTCGTAGAATTACGTTTTAAAATTACAACTCGACCGCATAAACTAAACAAAAACTTTTACTTCCTCTGCCCGTACCATAGGTACTATAGGTAGAGGAAGTATTGTTTTCGACCCTAAAATTCGAAGTTGAGTTTTTTGCATATATACACGTTTCAAGGCCCCCCGAATCCAAAAATACCATTTTTGGAAACATGTCTGTGTGTGTGTCTGTGTGTCTGTCTGTGTGGAAGTTTGTGAACAGGCTAGCTCCGAAACGGAGAATCGTATGAAAACAAAATCTCATATTTGGGTCAGGTACCTTCTGAAGATGTGATTCGAAGATTGGCGACAAATTTCCCTTATTTTTAAGGGGACTTTACATGAAGAAATTTTCGTTTTTCGCGATTTTCTCGAAAACGGCTCTAACGATTTTCTCTAAATTTTGCGCATGGATTGCTTGTACTAAGAGCTAAAACTTTTATTTGAAACATTGTTTCGAACAAATTCTCTGAAGGGTAGTTATAAGCAACCCACTGTGAATACGTGCTTTTTGCAATACGGCTTCTTGTAAATCGTACGAAAACAAAATTTTGTATTTGGGTTACTTGTTTTTTTTTCCCATAGCCTGCGTTTTTAGTCGCAACATCCAAAGAAGGGCTATAAGATATTTATAGCATAATTAGCGTAAATTCTGCAAACTTTTATTTGGGCAGAGGAAGTTATGTGACTTTCACATCAGATTTTTTCAAGTAAGAATAGGCCTACTTTATTTTCGGCGTCTTGCTGGGGCAAACACTTTCTTGGCACAAAAGGTTGTCTCAAAAATTTGGGAATTCAATAAATAAATAAATAAATATACATCTACCATATATTACAATACCGTATTAGATAGGCCTAATGCATATTATGAACTGTAAAGTAAAGTATTCCCTATACAGGCCATGGAGGCCTAGAGGGTTCCAGGAGGTTGAGGCTCCCAGATTTTAGACATTCAGCACATGAAGGTGGTAAGGCTGTCAGCCGTCTTTACCCCCAGGATTGCTCCTGGTACTCAATTCTGTTAGAGGCTGAGTCGACCCTAGGGCCCTAGTGCCACCAGAAGGATTAGGCCAGTTGAAAAACTCCAACGACCTCATCGGGGATCGAACCGACGACCTTCAAGTTTATAGCACAGCGCTTCAATAATATATTATTACAAACCATAATATGGTACCATACATCTAACACGGATATGGGGGCACCAGGAAAATGTAGGTAGTAACTAGGGCCCGGATTTTTAAGGCTTCTTTAAACCCTGTATTAGTTTTATAAGTATATTAAATGGTTTTATTATAGTTTTCACAATTTTCATAGAGTTAAAAACAAATTACGTTGCAATTTAAGAGCATATTGTAGTATTTTAAAGTCTATTTTCTGTGTATTTATACATTTTCAAAGCATATTTTAAGTATCTATTATCTCTTTTAAAAGCCTATTTACTTCCTTTAAAAGCCTATTTTAAGTGCCTAAAACTAATTTTTTTAGAGCCTTAAATCCCAGGTTTAATTATAATACCGTATTAGATAGGCCTGGTCCGCCGGCGTGGTCTTGTGGTTAGCGTTGCTGACTACAGATCCGTCGGCCCGGGTTCGATTCCCGGTATCTCCTCGGATTTTTCTGAGGTAGGGAGGTCTGGTAGGGGTGCACTCAGCCTCGTGATTCCAAACTGAGGAGCTACTTGATAGAGAAGTAGCGGCTCCGGTCCAGAAAACCACCATTAACGGCCGTGGGTGTCGGCATGCTGACCACATGCCCCCCAATCCTGCCATCTGCCTACGGGAGATGATGCAGCGGTCGGGTGGTAGGCCAAGTCCTTCCGGGGATGTAGCGCCACGGAGTTTAGTTTTAGTTTATTAGATATTACGAACTAGTGTAGGAAATTTAAACAAAATGTAATGCCCAATTTCAAAAAAATCGACAAACGTTAAGTCTTACTAATGTAAAGTGGTTGTAAAAATGGAGATAAAATAGTTACCACATCGCATCTCCGAAGGATGCACAAGCCACCCTATTCACGAATAGTATGTACAGAGAAAAGCGATTTGGAAAACAATCGGGCGAGACAGCTGTTGTTATAGTTAATATTAACTTTATCCTAATTTTACTGTCATAATACATCACGGACTTGTATTGTATTTTATTTTTTCTGTCTCTTGAAGTCTAATTTGTTTGTAGCACCAGACAAAACAAAAAGTCCAGGTGGTTCACCTATTAATCAAACACTGTTCTTAACAACCGGTGGAAACAACTCAGGATCTAAGTCGCCTTTAAAAATAAACATCTTGGCCGCCATGTAGCTATTTAAAAAATCTGATGTGAAAGTCACATAACTTCCTCTGCCCAAAAAAAAAAGTTAGCAGTATTCACATATCCTTTTACAGAATCGCAAGACACAATTTTACGCTATTAATATCCTATAAATACCTAAATTTTTACAAACAGTGGGTGAACAGTGGGTGGCCTGTAACTACCCTCAGAGAATTTTTTCGAAAAAAAGTTTCAAATAAAAGTTTTAGCTCTCAGTAAAAGGAACACATGTGCAAATTTTAAAGAAAATCGTTAGAGCCGTTTTCGAGAAAATCGCGAAAAACGAAAATTTCTTCATGTAAACTCCCCTTAAAAATAAGAGAAATTTGTCGCCAATCTTCGAATCACATCTTCAGAAGGTACCTGACCCAAATACGAAATTTTGTTCTCATACGATTCTCCGTTTCGGAGCTAGCCTGTTCACAAACTTCCACACAGACAGACAGACACACACACACACAGACACACACACAGACACACACACAGACATGTTTCCAAAAATAGTATTTTTGGATTCAGGGGGCCTTGAAACGTGTATATATGCCAAAAACTCAACTTCGAATTTTAGGGTCGAAAACAATACTTCCTCTACTATAGTACCTATGGTACGGGCAGAGGAAGTAAAAAACTTTTGTAAAACACATTACATTATTCACCCTAATAACAGAACGTGAGATGATTTTTTATATTTTTTTCTCAAATTAATTTAGAAGTAGACCTGGGATTTTAAGGCAAATGCCTATTTTGTTCCTTATGAAATAAAATGAAAATTTTTAAATATGTTGACAATTCATGATAAATCACTTATATTTATAGAGTTATATTCATTCATGGTACTTCTGCCTTACGGCAGGTCTACACTCCCATGTAAAATTCCATTTTCCAGCTCCTTCTATTTTCTGCTGCATCCTTTAACTCTCCATAATTTCTTTTCTTCTTGATGTCATCCAGTATCTTCAATTCTTCTTCTTCCTAGTCTTCTCTTTCCTTTTATTTTTCCTTCTATGGCATCTAGCAAGAGTCCTCTTCTTCTCATAATGTGTCCCATCCAGTTGGCTTTTCTCACTCTCACATCTTGCAAGATGTGTCTCTTTTCTTCCACTCTTCTTAAAACTTCTTCATTTGTGATTCTATCCGTCCATCGAATCCTCTCCGTCCTCCTCCAACACCACATCTCGAAGCTCTCCAGATATTTCTTCTCTCTTTTCCTGAGTGTCCATGTTTCGGCTCCATACAAAGCTACACTCCAAACGTAGCATCTCATCAGTTTTTTTCTTAGCTGCAAATTTAGTTTTCCTGTGAGTAAATTTCTATTTTTGTTGAAGGCTATTTTAGCCATAGCAATCCTTTCTCTGATTTCTTTGGTGCATTGGGCATCTCTGGTGATCATGCTTCCTAAATAACGGAATTGGGACACATTATCTAGCACTCTGTTCTCTATCAAACACCTAAGTGGTTCTTCAGTCATTGAAATCATCATGACTTTTGATTTGTCTGTATTTATCTTCATCCCATATATTTTTCCAATCTCCACCAACCGATCCAGCATTCTTTGTAATTCTTTTTCTGATTTTGCCATAAGTACTACATCATCAGCATATTTTATGTTATTTATGATACGTCCTCCTACTTTAAAATCTCCCATTCCTTCCAAAGCTTCATTCATTAACCATTCTCCATATATATGAACAGAGTGGGTGACAAGCAGCAACCTTGTCTTACTCCTCTTCCTATGATTGTGCTTTTAGTTTCTGTTCCATTTTCTCGAATCTTCACTTTTTGTCCCATATACAGATTCTTGATCAGCCTTCTATCTCTCCAATTGACTCAGATTTGTTTTAGAATTCTCAATAGCTTTTCCCATTTTACTCTGTCGAAAGCCTTTTGCCAATCGATGAAACAAGTACAAATTTTTTCATTGACATCTAATACTCTTTCAGAGATAATTCTCATGAATCCTATAGCATCTCTGGTTCCTTTTCCTTTTCTAAAGCCAAATTGTTCTTCTCCTAGATTTTTTTCTATTTTCTGTTCCAGTCTTCTGTTTAGTATTCTTGCTATTATTTTTGCTGTGTGTGAAATTAGGCTTATTGTTATAAATTCTTCACATTTCTTTGCTTGTGGCTTCTTCTTTATTGTGACCATAGTCACATCTAAAAAGTCTTCCGGCCATTCTCCACTTATATATATTTTGTTAATCATCCTCGTTAGTGTATTAAGTCCTCCTTCTCCTATTTCTTTTAACAGGTCCACAGGTATGTTATCTTCTCCGGTAGTCTTCCTTCTTTTCATATCTCTAATGGCTTTTTCCACTTCAGATTCTAAAATGATTGGTCCTTTCTCATTTTCATCTACTTCTTCATCTGTTTCTATTTCTAATTGCCGAGGTCGATTTTCTATGTCATAGAGTTATATAGTGCCCTAAAACGCCTATTTGCACCTTTGGAGCCTATTTTTACTATTTTAGTGCTTAAAATGCCTATTTTGCACATTTAAAATAAAATTCAACTTCTGTAACTTTTACAATCATTTAATGGACATCCCTGAATGATGGGCAGAACAGTAGAGGGTGGGTTTTTCACAGAAACTTGATTTTCCCAAACAATTGTCGCCAAAGGAATGCTGATTGACGGGGGAGGATAAGCTCAAAACAACAAGTAGCAGGTATATATAGGCTACAGTAAGAAGGGACATGCTGTGTCAATTTTTCATATAGCCTAATCAAAAACTGTTTTTGATAAATGTATTTTTAATTCTGTGTTAATTTTGCAATTATTTCTGTTAAGAATAGGTATACCTACCAGTTTTTTACAGTAAAAAAAAGATCAAGTTACAGTTGAAGAGCATATTGTAGTATTTTAAAGTCTATTTCCTGTGTATTTACAAATTTTTAAAGCTTATTTTAAGTGCCTATTGTCTCTTATAAAAGCTTATTTACTTGTTTTAAAAGCCTATTTTAGGTGCCTAAAATCCCAGATCTATTTATAAGATACATGTATAATGGCTTCTTGCTCTTCCAACCGGGTGAGTAGGAAAATTGATTCCGAGCTTTCGGCAGCTATCTCCACTGTCATCTTCAGGGTGAAATGAACTGGTATTGGGGGTCAATAAGAAAATTGGAAAATGGAACAATTATTATTATTATTATTATTATTATTATTTATTTATTACAAGAGATATTACAAGAGGTATTACATTTAGTAATACACCCGAATGAGCAAGACTGCTCGTGCTCGGGTGCCGTTTCAAAAATATCAAAGTGAAGAAAGAGGAGAGACAAAGAAATAGAGTGTATAATGTGCTTAACTAAAAAAGAAAGTAAAACAAAAACATTAAACATAAAAACATAAATACACGGATAGCTTTGATTGATTGAAAAGGAAACAGAATATTTCGACAAAGTTTAGGCTACAAAATTGTCCTTTACATCCGCCCATAACCCAAATATATCATACTTCTGAATCACGAAATAACGCGATTTCAGATTATAATGAAATCAGGTAAACTGATATAACAAAGTGCCAGAATGATTTTGTTTAATCAGTGATAACTGCAATTATGATAGGCCTATGCAGAAAATAAGTTACTTTTGTAATCGATTTCAGAGTTAAGCTCCAGATCGATTAATTAAGGAGGGCTTTCGGAAGAACAAAGGTCTAGTTTGAAAAGCATATATGAAGGAATATGTTGGTAATGTTATTAAGCTCCAGAATGGCACTTTATGACATTGTATGGTGGACGGGAAATGTCTGTCCGTTTGTCTGCACGCTCGATAACTCGAATACGCTTTATCGGATTTTCGTGAAACTTGGTATATTTATAACGTCTATGGGAGGAAGACTAATGATTTTGGACCAAATTGGTTGAGTAATGCCCAATTTAGCGCCTATTTTGTGATAGCATATTAGAATTTATGGAATGCAAATCAGTTCTCATGATAATATTGTTTGCAGTGTTCATATACGGCTTTGGAAGTTGGAATACACTGGGCTTTGACAAATAACACTACCCACATATTCCTTCACATATGCTTGTCAAAGTTTAGGCGTTTCTTCTTCCGTAAGCTCTGCTTAATGAATCGATCTGGAGCTTAACTCGCAGATCGATTACAAAAATGTCTTATTCTGATGTTATTAGATATGATACAGTTCCCGATTAAACAGAAGCGTGACATTATAAAGTAAAATATACAAGACTTCATCTGCGAGTTATGAATAGAAAATTCAAGTTTTCAGATTTATTCGAAAAAGATAGGAGAAAACTTTGTTATTTGTTGAAAATAAATATTAATTGCAGTGAATTCTTGTAGATGTTGTAATTTTCTCTTCCATTTTTAATGAATAATATCGCCGAGGTTTGTTGTGCTACGTGCGTGAACTCTATTTTGTAATGGGAGATAAGTTACAGCCGCACAAACTCGACGAAAATCACCTACATCAGCAGTTTGTGGTAACAAGGTCCCCTCAGACATATTGTGTGTTTTGCGGGACCCTAATTTATTTTTAGTACACGCTCTCTAAAACAGCTGTTTTGTCTTACTGTTAACACGCCGAAAAATATGAGCTTTCATTTCAATATTACCTCACTTTCACAATATCTTAGGGAGTTTTCTTTCTTTTAGTTATTCTCCATCATTTACAGACTCCACAGCGCTTTCCAACTAACAAAGGGACGATAATTGTGTTTTGGTCAAATCCAAAGCCAGGTCGCCCCTTAAGCTTCGCCCACTCGATATTCACATTTGCACGGATTGTGTGGTTTTTTGTTTCTGAGCGAAGCAGGGTGACCTTCTTTATATTGTTGCAAGTGCCTTGTATCCACCTCTACATATAGCTAAATAATGCATAACACTAACCACATATTTAAGTGCGCGAAACGGAGGCGGCAGCCGTAGCGAAGCGCCCTTGCATTTTCGAATAATGTACGATAGGCCTACACTATTTGTAGGTTTCGAAAATGTGCCATATTATATCTCCCGCGAGGTTTGTCAGCCTGTTCACCCACAAGTATAGCTCGTCTAACGGTATGACGTCACATCTCCAAAGTCCAATCACGAGTTTATTCGTAATACGAGGACAGAAAAATGGCGGAGTTTTCGCTAGATCGTGGTATATAAGGAACTGCATCATTTAGGATGGGTTGAGTGGGACCGAGTCATTCCAAGGGGGCGACCTGTTTTTGGATTTTCTCGTCGTTTCATTAGACTTGTCACTGTAATATTATATCACGACTTGGTTTAGATGTGAGACATTTCTTGTAATTTCGTTCTGTTAATATTCTACTTATCCTACTTATTCCTTAACACATGCTTATCAGACTTTCTCAAGAAACTGTGGTCTGAAACTCAACTGTTTCTGAAATATGGCCCATTAACTCCATCTAGCAATTTGTTGTATCAGTTTACCAAATTTTATTTGTCAAAGCTAAGTGTATTGCAACTTTCAAAGGCGCATATGAACACTGTAAAACAATATGTTGTCATGAGAACTAATTTGCATTAGATAATTTCTTTCTAATATGGGTAATACCATAAAATAGGCACTAAATTGGGCTTTACTCCGGTACCGGTTAACTGATTTGGGCCAATGTCAATAGACTTCCTCCCATGGGTGATATAAATGTGTATACCAAGTTTCATGAAAATCCGATAAAGCGTATTTGCATTTTCCCGCCTTTCTAATATATTACAATAAAATAGGCACTAAATTGGGCATTATTCAGGTACCGGTCAACCGATTTGGTTCAATGTCAATAGGCTTCTTCCCATGGACATTATAAATGCGTAGGCTATATCAAGCTTAATGAAAATCCGGTAAAGCGTATTTGAGTTATCGCGCAGACAGACGGACAGACATTTTTTCGTCCTCACTCAATGTCATAAAGTATCATAAACTAAACTCCGTGGCGCTACATCCCTTGAGGGACTTGGCCTACCACCCGACCGCTGCGTCATCTACCACAGACAGATGGCAGGATTGGAGGGCATGTGGTCAGCATGCCGACACCCACGGCCGTTAATGGTGGTTTCCATGACCTCATAAAGTATCATACTGGCACTTAATAACGAAGCGTTACAACTTGAAGTGATAGTTTTTCGGTTCATCACATTTATGAACTCACATTTGCTTTGTCGTCACTGTACCTTGAGATTAAATATCTCTTATTTTCATTTTTCTTTTCCTTCATTCCTTGAACGATAAATTTATATAAAATATTGTGTGCAATCAAGTTCAACACAATGTGATTTTCTTTGAAGGAGCAGCGATGCGTCCACGAAAGAGAGACACTTTATTCAACCATAAACACATCTTCAATCAGAAAGCATGGGAAGGAATCAGATGTTGACATTTTTTCCATAAAATCACTTCAAGCATAAATCTAGCATTCGTACTCTTTACGTCTTTTAGATGAAATTCAAGGATGTTTCCCTCTCTCTATAAAAATATTGTGCATTCAATTGAAATGTGTATTTAATAATGTGTGACGAAAACGTCTATGGCTTCAGTGACTTGGATATTTGATTCACAATTCCTAGATGCTCTTTCTATGAACTGTATGAAAAATACCGGAGAAAGGAATTGCTGAGAGACCCACTGCATCCAACAGACACGATAAGAAAAATCTTACTTGAAACACATAATAAACGTTTCCTACACGGTAGGGCGCGACACCTTTTAATTTTTGGTTGTAGCCTAATTTAATGTGATTTTTTTAGACAGTTTGAAATAAAAGCAGACCTTCTAACACATTTCTATTTATTCATTGACCACAGTCAATTTCCTAAGCAAGCTAAAAGAATATTATATATTTTATGGAACCCGAAGGTTCATTACCGACCGCCATTCAACCCCATTCTGTGCTAACTCCATCCAACCATCCCTCGCAAACCTTACTTCCCTTAAATCTACCCTAATACAGTATTGTCCACCCACTTACGTCTAGGTCTTCCACGTGGTCTTTTCCCTTTGAGTCTCCCAGTCAATACTTTTGATATATGTCTATCCTTCCCCATGCGTGCGACATGTTCAGCCCATTCCAACCTCCGTTATTTAATTACCCTTACTATATCCGGTGACGAGTACAGGTTATGAAGTTCGTCATTATGCAGTTTTCTCTTAGGACAAAATATTTCCCCAAGCCCCTTGTTTTCGAACAATCTCAGATTATGTTCTTCCCGAAGAGTAAGCGACTTATAACCACTATTTCATCCTGTATCATTTTCATTAAACATTTAACACTAGTTGAAATTAGCACACGTCATAAACACATCAACAATAGAAAAAAGTGAACATCAGTTGTAACATGTGAATGTCCTACTAATTTACTGCCACTTCTTGAAGACGTTTTTTTCCGAAGACTGTCTCTACCTGTTGCCACCCTAATATTTTTTTCCACCTGTCAATCAGTGAATAGAAAGGTAATTAGGTGCATTAACACTTGTCTGCAGTCCAGTACAATGTTGTCAAATGCTTACCACAGCACGTTTACTTCACTTGAGAAGAGGTGAATAACGACAACACTGGGGAAACCCACGCGACTACAAAAGCACCTGTTTTTTGTCGGTGTCTGTCCAAATTTTCGGATTAGGGAACAATGCTATTATATTCTTTTGTATACAGACGATGATTTGGGACGAAATCTTCTTAAAATGGCACGAACAGTACACGCATAACCTGACTCTTGAATATAACCGCGATGTTCAAACGAGTATAAATAAAGCTGAATTAACTATTAAAATAACTAATATACAGGGTGTTAATAAATAACACCGAAATATTCTACCTGAGGGGATTTAGACAAGCAACTTTTATTAGGAGATTTCTGCTCTATGACGTAAAATGTGTATGCTACAGGGCATTAAAGTCATTATAATTTGGTGCTCATAATTCAATAATTACGCGAAATAGGGTTAAAATGTTCATTAAATTGACTTCATGCCTTCGTAGTGATCGATAAAAACCTGACTCTTAATCAATCGTCAACAGCTATATCATAATTTAGTGTTTACATAATCTGCAAAATTTACAGACTAATCACATGACTGGTCGCCACTGCATTAGTCTTTTTTTATTCATAACTACTCACTACAGTGTTAACAACGAAGTTCCTTTGTTTTTAATTTTGTTCTAATGTTAGAAGTAGAGTGGCGGCCATGCCCTGGGAGATCTTATGCTGTAACAGGAAATATTGAATCCATAGAGCAAAAATCTCCTAATAAAAGTTGCTTGTCTTTGTCCCCTCTATACAATGGCAAAATAATTCGGTCTTATTCATTAACACCCTGTATAAAACTATTTCACAAATATTAACGGATGTATAATAATAGTATATGATACACATGGTAAAATGTTCGCTTCAGATTGGCCCTAATATGGAACAGGCACTGGAATTTTTCGTTTATTTCTAAAATTTGCGCGGCTATACCCCTGAACATAGGCGTACCGAGGAGGGGTTTTGGGGGTTTGAACCCCCCCATCGATTAAAAAAGGGAAAATTGTACTATTTATTTCATTATTGTGATATGTCACCTTTTTTAAAAATCTGCTTATAAATTACTTAATATGAGTTTAAAGCGTGGGAAGCTTAAAACTCGTTATTGTGCATCTTAATTTTTAAAATTTTCCGGGGGAAGGACCCCGGAACCCCCCTCTCCAGATGTTATAACCCCCCCCCATATGGTCGGCCTGGTTACGCCTTTGCCCCTGAACACCCTGTATTCAGGCTTGGAGTTCGTTTCCACATTTTGTTTTCTGACACAACACAAGCTATTGTGAAAAAAAAAACTAATTGCCATTGTGTAATAGTTCCGCATACTGCTTGCAGATGGCATTGTTCGTCGTCACCAAGCAACGCCTCAGCCTCCCGTTATACGTGTCAGCCTCCGAAAATGTGAAAATGAATCAATTAAAATGGAAATCTGAATTAAAATGGAAATAGCTGTATATATGGAAGTTGTTCCTTATCATTTCATGTTTCCCAGAATTCTCTCTCACTCTGCCTCTCTTTCAAATAATAATATTTATGTCAAGTGCAGAAGGATGTTTTGATGAGTCTTTTTGATTGAAGCAAATTACAACAACGCATGGTATTTACACCTAGCTCTCTAATTAACATTAATTAATTAATGGAAATGCATATTGTATGAGTTCCAACGAATTCCCCCCTCATAACTCGTATTTCATCAATATCTGCAGCCAGTTAAGTGTTCATATTTCTTCACACTTAACCAGTCACACGAGGGTCATTCAATAATAATTAAAGAGACAAATTGGTCTGGGGAAAAGACGGTTGGTAGTACAAAGTATGATACATATTTTAAGTTGGCATCACTGGGATGAGTTCTAATCAGCTCATTGTTCAGCAATCAGTTCAGCAATCAAACATTGCTCTGTTTATAACCTCAAAATTAAGTTTAACGAAGTCGGGTCTTCTTGAAAATTCCACATTGGTTGTACAACGTTCTGTGATTCGGTTTTTGATCGCTGAAGATAAAAGACCAGCTAATATATACTACAGAATGACTATAGTGTATGGTGAAAGTTGTATGACCCGTGGAAATGTTTACAAGTGGGTAGAACAGTTCAAAAGTGGTCGAGAATCAGTGACTGACGAACACCGTTCTGGCCGGCCTGTTGAAGTGGCAACTTCCTCACTTGGTCCAATGAAGGAGGCATTACGTGGAAAGAAGTTCCAGGATAACGAGGATGTCAAGAAATTTGTGGGAAATTTTCTCCGACACCAAGACAAAGAGTTCTTTGCAGCCGGTATAAAAAAGCTAGTAACCCGTTGGGACAAGTGCATAAATGTTGACGGGGATTATGTTGAAAAGTAGGAAAAGTCTTGTTTTGTAAAAATAAACTATTTTTTCTCCAGGTACAGTTTGTCTCTTTAATTATACAATGGCCCTCGTATATACGGCCCGGATTCTTAGGTTTTGAACTATTTTCTTCCTTGCTAGCTAACTGTGATATTTTCACATATTTATCTTTTTCATTGTCATGGCAATCTAATCTTATAAAACCTTAAAATACGCATTGATTTGAATTGAACAATCGTATACAGTTAAAAATTAAATCTTTACACATATACGAACATACACAATGTATCCAAAAAGGTCTGCCGGGTTTGCTAATAGACCCTTATACAGGGTGTTAATGAATAATACCGAAATATTTTACCAGTGTATAGAGGGGATATACACAAGCAACTTTTATTAGGAGATTTTTGCTCTATGGATTCAATTTTTTCTGTTACAGCATAAAATCTCCCAGGGCATGGCCGCCACTGACTTCTAACATCAGAAAAAAATGCAAAACAAAGGAACTTCGATGTTAACACTGTAGTGAGTAGTTATGAATAAAAAAAAGACTAATGCAGTGGCGACCAGTCATGAGATTAGTCTGTAAATTTTGCAGATTATGTAAACACTAAATTATGGTATAGCTGTTGACGATTGATTAAGAGTCAGGTTTTTATCGATCACTACGAAGGCATGAAGTCAATTTAATGAACATTTTAACCCTATTTCGCGTAATTATTGATTTATGAGCACCAAATTATAATGAGTTTAATGCCCTGTAGCATACACATTTTACGTCATAGAACAAAAATCTCCTAATAAAAGTT
Organism: Ectobius pallidus; assembly: GCA_964059195.1. Lineage (NCBI taxonomy): Eukaryota > Metazoa > Arthropoda > Insecta > Blattodea > Ectobiidae > Ectobius > Ectobius pallidus. The sequence continues at coordinate 14,839,146 of CAXKWD010000003.1, forward strand.
GCTTGTCTAAGTCCCCTTTATATACAGGTAGAATTTTTCGGTGTTATTTATTAACACTCTGTATAGATATTGAGTCAGACACTGTATAATCTAGCGTATTAAACTTTAAAATCTAAACATCTCGAAATATTGAAAATGTGACATCGTTATCCCTCCAAGTCTTCGTTTGTAAATTAAAAACTCGATTCTTAAATTAGAAAACACTACTTCCTTTCATCGTATTATATTTATAACGCAAAACAGTGCCATCTGTGATCTGTGTACGTAGTCATAGTAGCGTAACAATTACACGAATGCATGGAGAACATTTTGTTTTCCACAATAGAAGCGGTGAATATGTGCTCTGGAAGAGGAGCCAAAATGAGAACGACGGGGCTTTGATTAACGGTGATCAGGTGCTAGAAAAAGAATGCGTACGTGTGCTCAGAGAGGAATGTATCTCATAGCAACAGTGTTTGAATTAGTTGCCGCTCTGGCGCTTCTTTACACCATGAGTCACACTTGCCTCTACCAGATTAATTTGCAATAGCAGACGTGACTTAGTACGCCGAATTTAATTCGAAGAATTCTTTTCTCATTGGTCTTATAGTTGCACAACATAAGAAAATACTTGACAGGTACACGAAAAACAATAAAGAAGTATCTAAAGTGGGAAAAATACGGTATTTCCACTTTCAGTCCAAAAATGTACAGGAATAGATCACTTCAGTAAGCAATGACCTTAGTGTGAATATAAATAAACCATTAGGCCAACGATCCATTTGTACTAGGAGAGCCTTTATTTTGAAAGCATTTATGAGATAGGTGTATGCAATTCCATTTTCTGTTATAGGAGAGAGAAATATAGAAGATAAAAAGGGATATTTTGTTGAAATTTTCAGGATTAAAGTAGAAATTTTGGATAGTTGAATAACAGAAGCAAATACTTGACAGGTGCACGAAAAAGCAATAAAGAGGCATCTAGCGCAAAAAATACGGTATTTCTAATTTCAGTAAAAAATGTACAATAATAGACCACTTCTGTTGGCAATTACCTTAGTATATTTATAAATAGGCTAAACCATTATTATCCATTTGTACCAGAGATGCATTATTAAGTGCCAGAAGAGTACTTTATTAGATTGCGTGGTGGACGGGAAAATGTCTTTGTCTGTCCGTGTGTCTTTACGCGCGATAACTCAAATACGCTTTATCGAATTTTAATGAAACTTGGTAAAAGTATTTATAACGTCCATGGGAAGAAACCTATTGATATTGGACGAAATCAGTTGACCAGTACCGGAGTAATGCCCAATTTAGCAGCTATTTTATGGTAATGTATTAGAAAGAATTTATCAAATGCAAATCAGTTCTCATGACAATATATTTATTGTGTTCATACTACGGTTTTGGAAGTTTCAATACAGTTAGCTTCGATAAATACCACTATTTACATATTCCTTCACACATGCTTATCAAACTAGACCTTTGTTCTTCCGTGAGCACTGCTTAATGAATCGATCTGGAGCTTAACTCTGAAATCGGTTACAAAAATAACTTATTTTCTTCATATCATAACTGAAATTATCACTGATTAAACAAAAGCATTCTGGCACTTTGTTACGCCAGTTTACCTAATTTTATTGTTTCGTGTAATTTATTCGCATCTGCACATAGGCTACACCAATGTAAAAGCGTTCTTTACGCTGAAGTTATCGACAACTTGCTAAGCTTCCAATATATCGCGTGGCAGACTTCAATCTTTTGCCTTCTTGATATATATTGGAATCTCAAAGTGAAATTGCAGGTTTTTGCTGAATGTGTCAAGTAGGCGAGAAGAAATCTTATTAAACTCGCTTGACAGACACGCAGACTGGAGGGAGAGTTTAAAATGCAAGGAATCGATAGCAACTTGTATTGCGTGTCTCGAGAGTGGCACGACATATCGTTGTGGTAGGTCAGTTTCTCATGCAACAATTATATCTATCAAGTCTATCAAGTACTTAACTCTGCGTCCATTCCCTGCCGGGCAATCATGTTGCACTTACCTGGAACAACAAGAGAAAACATGTTAGTTATGCCACTCTTACACGTGCCACAACATCCAGGGCCCTGTTTCATAGAACTTTTACACTCGTAATGTTAGCAAATACATAATAATACTAGTTATTATTATTAGTCTTCTGTTTCATAAGAATATCTTCTAATAATATTAGTTACTAGCTTAAAAGGCCCGGCGTAGCCCGGGTTTTTTATTTTGTAATTAGAAATTAACTTATGAATGACTTTAGATTTTTAAATTCTAGGTCCTAATATAGGTATTTATAATTTGAAATAGGAGGAACGACTTATCACACTCAAACTATTCCCTCAGAAAACGCTTGATATAGCTTTTTATGGCTCATAGAGGATGTAGAATTTTGCATCCCATCGCTTGTACAGTACACAGAAAGCCTGGTAGGGGTTCATATAAGAAGAAACAGAAATTCCGGTAACAAAATTGTATTATCGTGGCACAGAACTTTTATTTCTTACTCTCATGTTACCATAAAACCGTTTTGGGGATGAAATTAAACAGAAAGCAATATCCCTTTCATACTTCTCTTCCCAAAACATATTACCTTACCTCGTATTGTTTTCTCTATTTCCAGGCCAGAGAAAGTTATGTGACTGCATTATTTTCGTGGATTTCATTCTTTAATATTTATTTATAACATTATTATATTGATAGCTTTTCTAAATTGTCAAAGTCACGTTTCATTTATTTCCAAACCCAACTGAGACCAGTGGCAACAATACACTGTTGTGATTTGGATATGATAATTCTGTGTAAAAAGGGATTAAGTATTCTCAATTTGAATTTTGACATTTAAAATAAAAAATTTTGAAAATCCTTTCTTAGTGAGCAGCTACATTATGAAACGAAGGTACTGTCAAAATTCCAAGTCTCTACCTGTAAAGCAGCGTTCACACTGAGGCGATAAGCGATAAGCGATTTATCGGAAGGAATTTGTTGCGACGATATATTGCTAGGAAGGTTCACACAGCGAGCGATAAATCGGCGCGACCTGGGCGATAAAAATTCCCTTTAGGCAGGCCTACAGGCTGAGGTAGATTTCGATGTGCTAAATATCGCCTTATATGATAGCTATCGAGAAACCAGTTACTGATTTGTAGAGTACTCATCAAGCGCTTTTCAACGATACCCCATAAGACGTGGTTTCAAAAATTTTGAACTTCCATCCCCCAACCAACCACCCCAACTCGTACCACCAAAACTCCCGAATCGTTGGTGTCACTGTGAACTCCATAGGGAGTTCTCTAATTTATTCAAATAAAGTTTCCCTCTATACTTCATAGCAGCCGAGATATACATATTTCAAAATTTCTACCCCTCCCCGACCCTCCCCTGGGGCCAAATTTGGTCATTAACGAACTTGTCCGAACTATTGGGCCTAGAAATAACATAATAAAATTTGGTTCAAATATCTTCAAAATTATGGCTGCTAGCGTGTAAAGATATATATATATATATATCACTTTTTTTTTTTTTAACGGGCGGTGGTTTCGTACTTGGAGGCATGAAACGTAAAGATATGAAAGAAATTTTCGAAAGTCATGACATGGTATCGATTGCAATAGGTAGATTTTTCTTCGAAATCTACCTAAAATGTGGTGGGAACACAATCTTCACTACAAAAGTTACAATATCGTAAGCAACAAATCGCTCAGGCGACCAGCATGCTGCACTTCGAGCGATATAGCACTTGCGATATGTTGCGCTATCGCGTGAGTGTGAACCTTTTTTATCGCCTCCCTTTAGATTTCAAGTATCTGTCCGTGCGTGTCGCGTATCGTATATCGCTTATCACTTATCGCCTGAGTGTGAACCCTGCCTTATAGTTTAGGCTCTATGTTGATTCCTGTCAGTCAGTCAGTCAGGACAAAGCCTTTTATATACAGAGAAGATGAGTTCTTGGCTCTAAATTCTACAGTGATAGGAAAAAAGCGAATAAGTCAAAACACCAAAGTTTTAGGAGAGAATAATAACGATTTATTTTCACAGCATTTTTACAATATTTACATCAGTCCACCGAGATATTTTTACACATAGGTCCCAGGTTCAAATCCCGTGGCCGGCCAATTTTACGTGGGTTTTTTCATGGTTTCCCCAGTCGTAAAAGCAAATGCCGAATTAGATATTTACATACCATGAATCACTTTCACCATTTCATGTTGTATCATGTCCATTTAAATTAATATCGGTCGAAATTTACTCCAAAAAATATAGGCTACTAATGCAGTAATAGAAGACAATTGACATCCAATACTTTCCGGGCTACTCTACTCCATAGACACAGATTCCGAACTCCTGACATGGCTTCGTAGCTAAAAGGAGTATAAACACAGCTGAAATAAATAAATGAAAAATAGACAGTATTTAAAATGTTTTAATTTCTTGTTTATTAATATTTTTTAATATACTTTGACGTTTCTGAAGTCCATATATATATATATATTAAATCTATTTTTTTTTTATGGTTTTAGGTTAGTTCTAATTTTTTCTCCAATGTCTTCACTTTCCCACCCTAATGCCCACTTTTTCCCTTAGGTAGACCTGGTTACCTTATAAAATTACGGAAAACTGACACATGCGCAGAGCATCAGTCACGAAAAAACCTGGGAAAAAATCTGTATTATGTAAATACTGCGAAAAATTAAATTTCCCATCAAAACATGTTGATGAACAAATAGAAAACCAACAACAGCTTGTCAATAAATATCAATCACGGCTGTCCACAGCCTCCTGTTATAACATTTTCAAAAGAAACAAAAACGAAATGAATATGTAAACATGCATATTAATTACGAAACAAAGGACAAACGCGGTTCCACATTACATTATTACGCAACAATGCACAGGGTGTAATTTATTAAAATAAGTACAAACACAATTTTAATGTAAGAACAATATAATTCGCTTGTGTGTGTACATTTCAATGTGTAATAATAATAATTATATTAGAACAAGCCTGTAATGGAAATGTGTAACATTTCATGTTGAATAATACGAGAGATGTTCTGTACAATACAGTCCTGGCCTCAGGGAAAATGGGAGCTGAACCGTGAACAAGATTTGAAATGTAGCATAATGCAGGTTACGGTTCGTTTTGTTCCACGTTTAATTCAATATTCAATACAGGCTCTTTACTTATCAAAATACAGAATGTAGAATTCTTTGAGAAATAACTGATTACAGACGATATACGAACCGGTATACCGGAATAGTGTATTGCGATACAAGTGCCGTAAGCGATGCATACGGATCGAGGAAAGAGTTTGAAAAAACGAGGCACTCGCGCCGAGTTTTTTCAATTTTCCGAGATCAGCTATGCGCTTACGGCACGAGTATTGCATGCTATTTTTTGCACGATGAATATTTATATCAATTTAATTATATTAATGGTATAGAACAGATGTTGGAAAGTTTTCCTTTTTAAATAGAACCATTGGGGAATGGAATGATTTGCCTGTAGCAGCTTTTCAGGGAAATCCCCCCTCCCTGAAGAAATTTAAGAATCACTTAAGGTCTTTGTGTACTAAGTAATGCTAGTCTACCTTCTTATGTAATGGTTTTTTTTGTTTTGTTTTTATGAAATGTTATTTGTTCATGTGATGTTCCTTGAAATGTGTATGTTACTCGTTAATGTGTTAATATTTATAGTTTTAGTTGTAGTTTTGTTGTACTAGGAATCGCTGCCACCGGGTAATAACCCAATTGCATTGAATAAATACATACATACATACATATTACCAGAAAATATTATGTATGTACATTCTTGAAGATAGATGTTTATTTCAGAAAGTGATTCGCATGTGTTTGTTGTTATGGGAACCGAATATTTGTCCTAGGGGTCCTTGTCCATGAAGGCTTGTATTATGATGTGCCGTAGGCAAATTCTTACCGCACATAGCAACAAGATTGCGTGTGGGAATGTCAACTTAAGATCCACGGCAACAATATTCGTAGGTACCACTAATTAGTTAAGTCGTGCAAAATAGTATATTGCGACACAAGGGCGGAAAGGCACGTTTACGGGTCGAGGAAACAGATTGAAAACCCGAGGCGCAGCCGAGGGTTTTTAAGTTTTGGAGACCCGTAAATGCCTTTACGGTCCGTGTGTTGCATACTATTTTTTGCACGACGGTTACTTATATCAATTTAATTATATTAATTGTGATATTACCTGAAAATATTATGTAAATACAGACTTGAAGAATGGTGCTTATTTCAGAAAGGGATTCGCATTTGTTATTGTTTATGGCAACCGAATATTTATGAAGCGGGGAGGCCTTGGTCATTTCTGCTCGCAAATAAGCATTTGCGGGCGGTAAAGTAACTTTCCGCCCGTCGCCCCTAGCAACAATTCACTTTCCGCCCGTCGCCCCTAGCAACAAGATTGCGTGTGGTAATGTCAAGTTACGAGCCATGTAAACAACTTACGTAAGTAACACTTACTAGCTAAGGAGTGCAAAAAATATTTTTATGTTATTTTGAATCGTAAAAACTGTATGAAAGAACTCTCTCCGCATATTAACGTAAATTTCCATTTTATGGACTGATATTAAATATCAGTTGTGCATAAAATAATTTTATACACTAGGTTAAAAGGTACGGCGTCGCCCGGGTTTTGTATTTTGACGTTCGAAATTAACTTATGAAGGACTTTCGATTTTCAAACTCTAGGTCCTTATTTAGAATTATTTAGAATTTGAGATTAAGAAGAACGACTTCTCATACTCAAACTATTACCTCATAAAACGCTTGGTATAGCTTTTTATTGTTCTTAGAGGATGTAGAATTTTGCATCCCATCGCTTTTACACACCAAGCATGGTAGGGGTTAAAATAAGAAGAAATAGAAATCCCGGTAACATAAAATAGTATTGTCTTTGCGGAATATTTTATTTCTCACTCTCATGTTACCATACAACCGTTTCGGGGATGAAATTAAAAAGTAAACCAATTTCACTTTTATACTTCCCTCCCCAAAAACCTGCGATACACATAATAATATACACTTCATCTTCAACATTTAATTACAGCAATGCATTATAGCAATAGTTTCGTCAAAGTCCCATTTCATTTAATCCAAACCTACCTGATACCAATGCCAACAATACACTGTTGTCATGTCAACTGTGATTTGAGTTTGATAATTCTGTGTAAAAAGGGATTAAGTATTCTCAAAAAACATTTGATTTTTGGCATTTAAAATCAAAATTTCTCAAAATCCTTTCTTAGTGAGCACCTACATTACTGTCAAAATTCCAAGTCTCTACCTGTTATAGTTTAGGCGCTGCGTTGATTCTCTGTCAGTCAGTCAGGACAAAGCCTTTTATAGGCCTATATATAGAGATATATTCCACTTTTTTAGGTCATAAACATCCGAACCCTACTGATATGTAGTACTAGTATTAGTACTGAGTACTAGTTTGGAACTGGATACTGTTTTACCATAGCCTATATAATATTAAGGTGTTTTTAGATCATAATTATTTATGTTGCAGCTCTTAAATCAGGCAAAAGCGCATATTATAGAAGCACATTTATAACTTAGCTCTTAGCCCTTCCAGTTACTCACAAGTATAACTAGGTTTCTTTCCATCTGGTACTTTTCACTTTTGAATGGATCGTGTATGGCATCCCTCTGCAAACTAAATTCCGCTCGTTAGGAGCGCTGCTGAACTGGCCATTTAACCAGAGATGTTAGCTACCAGGCAGCGAATGTAACCCATTTAATCACTTTGATGTACCCATTCCCTCTGCCTTTTTCCCTTACCTAAGCAGAATTTATACGCAAAAATCCTCTGGTTGAAGAATTTTACGGAATTAGAAATGGATGGATAATTCTAAAGTTTATGCACCGCATCATTAGCTGAAAGCAAATCCGTTCAAGTGATGCTTGGGTGAAGTGAATGAACAATATTTAAAAAAAAAACGAGAGGGCGTTCGTTTAGTTTCGGATTCGACATTTGTGGAATCTCTTTCGGGGTAAATCAATAAAAATTAAATTGAATTAGAATATTGTTTTGCTCTATGTTTTCCTGAATACTATGTGAGTCTTTTACAACTCCCAAATTGTCTGCTAATGGGTGACAGAAGTATTAATAATTCACTCATTTTGTCATTGAATTTTAGTTTAAAAAATTTAGCATACCTTCAAGTACCGTGCGTTTCACGTAAGAGTTGGCCAATCATGCAGGTTTTCTGCATCGCGGCGGTCACATCGGGGGAAATATCTACGCAAATAAAGCCGCTAACGGTGTAATGATTCAGGTTCTCACAATTACAGTTAAAATTACAATGAAAATAACCAGTACCTCATCACAAGAGCTGTTGGAAATGTCCTCCTCTTGCATCCACACAACACTGGCACCTTTTTAGGAAATTCACGCGCATAAGTTCTGCCTCTGAGATAGAATTACTTTCTCTTGTAATACTGATATGTAGGGAGGTTTGAACTTGACACTTTATTTTTAAAGTTCCTCATAAATAGGGACCGGATTTTTAGGTTTTTAATAACACTGTTTTAGGTTTTTCATTAGGTGAAATAGTTTTTTTTGTAAGGTTTTATCCACAAAATATCGTTTTCGGGTAGAATAATTGGTTTAATGAATTTGAATGTGGTACCCACTGCCGTAATAAACTCGATTTCATTTGTTTCGGCATAATTAACACGTCTTCTTAAAAATCACAGTGTGACCACTAAGTATGAATAACAGGGCAGTAATAAAGGCGAACAAGGGCTTTAAAACACAGAAATCTATATCCTTGTTCATACACGACAACAATGGTTGTTCGTACGAATATTTTAAAAGGAATACGCCGGTACTCTTACACTTCCTCTCTAGATACTGTCCATCCTAGACGACAATGGGTTGGACGAAACGCTGGTGGTATTAATTTCAACCCGACAAAAATTGTCTCTCCACAAAATATCGATTTCTCAACTGACAAACAAAAAAGACAAAAAAAGTAGCCTAAATTAGATATTTTAGGTTTTATATCCCGTTTAGGTGTATTTAGGATTTTATACCCCATTTAGGTATTTTTAGGTGCCATAGAATTAATGTGGGTGAATCCTATGGACATGATTCGAAAAAGTGTATGAGCGCTTTTTGTTTTGGAAGTAAGGAAAAAGATAGGTAAAAACCTAAGAATCCGGTCCCTACTCATAAATTATAGTCATAGGCCTATACTGTTAGAAGAACTTGAAGACAATATCACAAGAGAAATTAACTCTATCTCGGAAGCTGAGCCTATTCGCGTGAAAGAAAATTCCCTAAAAAGGTGCCACTGTTGTGTGGTTGCAAGAGCAGAACATTTCCAACATCTATTGTGAAGATGTACGTGGTTATTTTCACTGTAATTTTAACTGTGTGATCCTGGATCATTAGAGGAAACCAACCAAATATGGGCCCCTTTTTTTAAGTTGCTGATATTTCCGGTTCATGATTTTTTCAAGACTTTATAAAGCACCAAATGTATTCAATAGCATTTATTATAGATGATGAGACCAAAAAAAGAGTTTTTGTTACACAGTAATTGCAAATATAATAGATTATTTAAATAGTAAGAGGGGCCCATATTAGGAAGGTATATGTCCTATTATGGGCCCCTACAAAAAATTATTAAAAATTAAGACACAATATTGCTAATGCTTTCTTTAGCCATTCAGGCATTTCTCACAAATGAAATTCACTTGGACTGAATTTTGTGTACAGTCAGAATGGACCTATTTCACTTACTTGGGTTTACAATGTATGACCTTCCTAATATGGGCCCCTGGCCCATAAAAGGCAGGTATAATGTACAGCGGTCATCCATTTTTCTACAAGCAACTTGAGTTTGAAATCTTTATGTATCATAATGTTTCTATACCTCAGTTACAGCTTCTTAAGAAATACTAACTTAAATATTAATATATCTTACCTCTGATGAATAATATGGAGTGACGTCAAACGCTGCAAAAACTTCAAAACCAACGAAATTAAAAATGATGTTGTGTGAGCTCTCGCGGTAGGTTCTCACACAGACTAAACACACCGTGACACTGTTTGAGTCGTGTTGAAGGATATCTGACTTGAATTTGAAGATGGCAATACGAATCACGCCGAATATCATAGGGGCCCATATTAAGCCGGGGCCCATATTTGGCAGGTTTACTCTACACCGTTAGCGGCTTTATTTGCGTAGATATTTCACCCGATCTCTCGGGAGTTGGAGCTGTGCCCGCCGCGACGCAGAAACCCGCATGATTGGCCAACTCTTACTCTTAAACTAAACTCCGTGGCGCTACATCCCCGGAAGGACTTGGCCTACCACCCGACCGCTGCATCATCTCCCGTAGGCAGATGGCAGGATTGGGGGGCATGTGGTCAGCATGCCGACACCCACGGCCGTTAATGGTGGTTTTCTGGACCGGAGCCGCTACTTCTCTATCAAGTAGCTCCTCAGTTTGGAATCACGAGGCTGAGTGCACCCCTACCAGACCTCCCTACCTCAGAAAAATCCGAGGAGGTACCGGGAATCGAACCCGGGCCGACGGATCTGTAGTCAGCAACGCTAACCACAAGACCACGCCGGCGGACACTCTTACTCTTAAGGCATGCTAAATTATTTCACTAAAATTCGAAAATCGTACTTGATGACCAAAATGGCTGTACACACACAACTGCTGAGATTGCAGCCGAAATAAAATTCCAATATAATGTTTCTCATCATAGAAGCCTGCGTGAGGTGAATTTGTTTTGTTATTTTGAAGATAGAAAAAGCATTATCCTTGTGTTATTTTCAATTTCCACAACTCCCCCCTCCACAATATCTCATGTACGCTCTGCCGGAGATAGGATATTCTTTATCGTGGAATATCACGCTAGTGTGAACTCTGCTTTCAAAGTGTCCTTGCTAGCTTCTCAGACATTGGTTTCCGCATTAGTGTGAACCCTTCGCAGGGGGGGGAAATTCGAATTGAGCTGGTATAGAATCAGGTCTTCGCTTCATCTCATAAAGCGTCATCCTTCACTGGATCCGGCCAGCTTCCTACTCTGCTGACCGCGATGGACACCGGACGTAGCCTGGTTTATATATAAAATTGCATTTTACCTTTGCCCTCCAATTCGATATATTCTCTCCCAAGTTTTCTGATTTCTTATTTCTTATCATTCTTCTGGTACAACAAAATAAGGTTGTTTGTGTTCTTGTGTTTTTAGGTATATATGTGGATAGAAACTTGTCTTGGGAAGACCATATTAATTATATTTCGGGTAAACTATCAAGAGTTATTTACTTATTGAAGCAGCTCAAAAATCACGTCCCGGCAAAGTATATAAGATCATCTTATTATGCGTTTTTTCATAGCATTATCTCTTATGGCATTCTATTGTGGGGAAATAGTAAGCATATTAAAAAGATCCTTCTATTACAAAAAAAGGCCATTAGAATAAAATCAAACTCCAATCAAATGGAACACTGTAAGCCACTTTTTGTTAATTTCAAAATAATGACAATAATAAATTTATATATATACAGTAGTAATGTACACAAAAGAGTCTTTAACCAATACACAGTTAAGGCAAGATATTCATCAGTATAGGCCTAATACGAGGAATTGCAACAAAATAGATTTACCATATTGTAGATTAACTAAATCTCTAAATAGTTATGAAATAATCGGAATGACTCTATACAATAAATTACCTATGCAAATAACAAGTGCGCCACCCAAGAAACTTCAAAATTGGCTCTTTAATTGGCTTATATCAAACCCCTTTTATAGCTTAGATGAACTTCCTGAAGTGATCTCAATTTAAGGAATGCTATAAATTACTATGCCTGTGATATTAAATAAAAAATTTTGATCATCTGGTGATAAATGTTGTGCATATTTATGTTTTTAAGGTTTTTATGGTTAATAATATTACTTATGTGTATGTTAATAATGACTTTGTATCTTATTTAATATGCGACTTTGTCTATTGTTCTTTGAACCCAATGACAATAAAATTTGATTTGATTTGATTTGATTTATAATATTTTTACGGTGAAAAAAGGTTTTTTATGACAATGGCTATGCTAGGAACAATTTTAACCTTTTCATTGCTGCTGACGGATAAATTCGTCACCAAAAAAATTGCGTAAAAGCAGAATTATTTAGTAACTAGCAGGTGCTCGCAGCTTCGCCCACGATAGCTAAGTTAATTCAAAAAATCCCTTTAGGTAAGCCTATAGGCTGAAGTAGATTTTGAAGTGCTTTTGGTTTAATTTACTGTCGCTGCGTAGCACTCTTCTTCTTTAGCCTTGGCATGACAAACCCGCAATAATAACTGCAAAAAAGAGGAAAGAGCACTTTTTTAAACATTCAAATCTCGCCTTATATGAGAACTATCAAAAAACTAGTTATTGATTTGTAGAGTACTCATCAAGAGCATTTCAACGATACCCCACAAGACGTAGTTTCAAAAATTTCGAATTTCCATACCCCCACTCGTACCCCAAAAACCCCCGAATTGTTGGTGTCCCTGTGAACTCTTTAGGGAGTACGCTAATTTATTCAAACAAAGTTTCCCTCTATACTTCATAAGGGCCGTGATATAAATGTTTCAAAATTTCAACCCCCTCCCCCGACCACCCCCTTGGGCCAATTTTGCTCATTAACGAACTTGTCCGAACTATTGGGAATAGAAATAACATAATGAAATTTGGTTCAAATATCTTCAAAATTACGGCCGCTAGCATGTATATATATAAATATCACAAAAAAAAAAAAATTTGAACAGGCGGTGGTTTCGTACTTAGGGAGGCATGAAACGTAAAGATATGAAAGAATTTTTCGAAAGTCATGACATGGTATCGATTGCAATAGGTATATTTTTCTTCGAAATCTACCTAAAAATACAAATTAAGAGCATAATAATTGAAGCATTGTATTTATTAAGACTTACACGCGAATCATTCATAAACTAAACGATTAATAATTAATGAAACCTAAAAAAAAAAATCCGGCTTTGGAGTGCATTCTACGATTAGAAACAGCCGCCTGGGGAAAATGGCCTTAGATTCGAGTTTTCTGGCCTAGAAAAGCTCTGCTTAATGAGTTCCGCCCTAATCGATCCAAGTTTGCCCGTTTAGACCTATATTCATTATCCCTCTTTCGTCTAGATAGAAAATTTCAGATGTCTGCGGGCCTTGACATTATAAACAAATGAGTCGGACAGGGTGGGTTTACAAAATTCAAGCGATAATTTCATGCGATATGTTGAAAACATTGCGATGGTCTTATTTTCAATTTATGACGAAAAAAAAGCAAAGCCACCTGCAATTAATTTGAAAATTGAAATGTATTACCGAAAACTAATGCTTCGAGATCGCTAAAATCACGTGTCCTGCCAGTTTTTCACTCCTAACTCGTGAACGAAAGTGATTTTTTTTAAACTAATAATCTATTAAAGTAAGTATTGTCAGAGACAAAATGATCAATGTATCTTGTTCCCTTAAAATGAAATCAAGGTGAATATTATTACTTTCAAGACGATTATCAATTGTTGGAAAAGATAGTCTATATTCCTTGTTGCTGACCCTTTAGGGCACATATGGGCAACGCCCGGCCCGCGGGCCGGATGTGGCCCGCCCCGACTTTTGACCCGGCCCGCGGAACATTTTAAAATCGCGCTCGAAAAAATTAATATTTTCGGTTCTCGCCAACAAGAGAGTGAGAGGGAGGAAACAAAAGCCTGAACTACGAGGGTGTTCCTTCCGGTCAGCGCTAGAAAATGCTTCAATAGGCCTAAATCAAAGTATCGAACCAGACTTACAGATTAAAATTTGGAAAACACTCTGCGCTTGTGTATTAATGGGATTGATGCCAACATTGAATATCTTGTTTCTCAAGTTCAAGCTCAAGCTTCTCATTAATTTCTGCTGATTGTAAGTAAATGCCTAATCAGTTCGATATTATTCTCATTCATGTATCTTTAACATTATACTTTATAAATATAAAAAACCGTATCATGATTATTTTTTCACAACTACCTATTATCTACTGCCCGCGACTTCATAAATATCGTAAAGTTTAGCCCGCATCTTTCCAAAGGTTGCCCATACCTGCTTTAGGGTAACACATCCAGTGATTATTCTACATAATCCTGGTATCTTCTTTAATTCTTTTCTTAATATATGAAAAAGGACACAAAATATAACTATACAGACCAAGTTTGAAATAGAATATGATTATTATTATTACTAAGATATTGGGATACAACATATAAGTAACTGATTATAAACACGGGGTGTCCAAAATAAAAATAAAAAAGTTTTATACAGGAAAATATTAGAAGGTGGGTCAATACCAGAAGAGGCGAACCTTGCATTTATAAGTTCTATATATAAGAAAGGGGATAAGAGGGAATGCACTAATTATAGAGGAATATGTGTAATAATTCCATTTATGAAAATAATAATAATAATAATAACAACAATAATCATATAAATTATTCCATAAAATCATGGTTAAAGTGTCTGAAAGGGCTCTTCACTTTCACTGCATTGGATCTCCCTTTGGCTGCACCATGTTATAAATCACTAACTATCGTGTTCTATTTCCTCTACCTGTTAAGGGTTCAATGTTTTAAAATCTAACAGGACTACAACTCACTAAAGTTAAAAACGCAAAAAGGGAGTGGAAAGTGTAATAGATTCTCTAACATGCACAGGAAAGGAAACAAATGACGTCGAGTAGGAGTTAAGGTCCTAAATCCCACATAGCAGCATCAAAATATCCCTTCATACTACTACGACAAAAATCTGTCAATGCATTATATCCAACCTCATAAAACAGAAAATCTAATCAATTCCAAAGCCATCTTGTCCAGAAGTAGAAATAAAAAGAGGAAGCAGCGCTCATAACTCTGGGTTATTCCATTTTCAGAGTCTCCTGATAAAAAAAAACACACACACACACACAGACGACGAACAGCATTCAAAAGGGGGATATTCGAATGGTTTTAAATTTCCTTTAGAGTCCTCTATCCATTGCACAGTTTTGCCCATCAAGTCCCCATTCATATTTTATATTTACATCTATATCTATACAGGATTAAACTCAATTGCTCCCGTACTGGTCCTCTATAAAATAATATCATATCTGATACTGAAGCCGTATAGCAAATATATTACATACAGTAGAAACTCTGTGCTATTCAAATATTTTAAAATCCTTTTTCATAAAGACCGCTGAAACCAGAAAGACATTTAGGCCTATTCACAATTTGTATATCTCAAAGAGTAGCTTGTTTACAAATGAACCGATACTGTAAAATGGTAAATGAATTACTTTACGCAATGTATGTTTAAGAAATTAGCTTCGATCGATTCATAATTAGTCCTAGAACGAAAAATCGTATAGAAACAAAATTTTGTATATGGGTTAGGGCAAGATAGGGTGACGCGCCGCACTTTTCTTGAAATTCGTCTACCTCAAAACAGGATTGAATATTTTGAAAACTCTTTTTGAGATTCCAAGCTATGATCTTCCCTGCCTATATTTCAGCAAAGGAAATATTTATAAAATAATAATTAAACGTGTAAATACAATTACTAAATTGAAAGGCAAAGCGGGAGAGATGCCGCGTTACAGGGTGCTATGCCGCACGCATGGGAGACATGCCGCATTCACAATATTAGTTTAAATTTACTTCAAAGGCACGTACAGAACAAAAGAGAACCTATCTACACAATCTCTGAATATTGGCGACTAGCCTTGTTTCATTTTCAGTACCAAATATTCCTTCAGGCCCAAGTGAGGGTTTTCCCAATTTCCTGTGTCCGTGCGCCTACGAATAGTCCTCTTTGGCATATTATAGCAACGTTCGGCTTCCCGAATGGAAATTTCCCCTGCCTTAATTCGCCGAACAGCTTCTTCTAGGTCACTGTCCTCCATAGGCCACGATGTTTAGCTCCCTCCTTTTCCCTATACCTTGTTGGCATGCCTATTGCTGAAAAGAGCAGAAAAAATAATTTTGGGGGGTAATTATACTGCAAGAGATTGTGCGGCGTGTCACCCTTGAAAGCTATGCGGCATGTGACCCAAAACTCAGGGACACGTGCCGCACTCATCTGTAGAGCTTATTGTTATTGTTGTTATGGCGAACTTCACTCATAATATCTTTACAACCTCTAAATAGTCTATTAAAAGTAGTACACGCAGAAAAAATGGAACAAATACAGATCAGGAAAGAATAACGTAATGAGTCCAAAAAAGTTTCGCAGTGAAACTAGTGCACTTACCTGATAAATACCGCTATAACAATGACATAAACACCGCAAACAATGAAGACACGTGATCCAGTTACTCCAGGGAGGGAACTGGAGATGGTATCACGACAATTAGCGGTACCTAGCGTCAAATGTTCGAGTTAGAGGGGGTGCGGCAACTATCCCGGTGCGGTGCGTCACCCGGTTTTGCCCTATGTATCTTCTACGGATGTGACACGAAGATTGGCGACACCTTTCTCTTACTTTTAATGGCACTTTACAAGAAGAAAAAATTTTAAAATTTTAAAATAATAATTATTAAAATAGGCTTCATGTATTTTCTTTATTTGAATCTTTCTGATATATATACATATTACTCCAAAACTATTATGTTATTATTAATAATTATTATTCATGTTTTTCATATTATGTTCCTTTTACATGCTTAAGGCCTATGATAAACATCCATATTTCTCAACTAAAAATACAAAGTCTACAGGTATGAATGACGTATCAGTGGATAGAATTTGTTTACCGGCTTCTGATATGCCACACTCGTTGGCACACACTCAGACTGAAACACCTGAAAATGCTGTCCCTGCAATACCAACTCTTACTCTACATCAAAATGGGAAATGAGAAAATAGTATTCTCTATATCCATGGTAGAGAAAGTTATGTGACTGCAGCACATTGTGCATTATTTTCATGGATTTCATTCTTCGGTGTTTATTTACACCGATGAATTCTATCGATAGCTTCTCTAATTTATCAAAGTCCCGTATCATTTACTTCAAAGCTACCTGTGACCATTGCCAACAATACACTGTTGTCATGTGAACTGTAGGCCTACATGGAATGTGATTAGGATTTGATAATTATGTGTAAAAAGGTATTAAGTATCCTCAAAAAATTTTTATTTTTGGAATTTAAAATAAAAATTTTGCAAAATCCTTTCTTAGTGAGCATTTACATTATAAAACGAAGGTACTGTCAAAATTCCAAGTCTCTACCTGTTATAGTTTAATTGTACGTTGATTCTTTCTAAGTCAGTCAGTCATTCATTAAGTCAGGACAAAGCCTCTTATACAGGGTGTTAATGAATAAAATCAGGTAAACTGATGTAACAAAGTGCCAGTATGTTTTTGTTTAATCAGTTATGACTGCAATTATGATATGCAGAATATGTTTTTTTTTAATTGATTTCCAAGTTAAGCTCCAGATTTATTCATTAAGCAGGGCTTAGGGAAGAAGAAAGGTCTACCATCTCGGCCACCTGGGTCATTTTAACGGTCTAGTTGGATAAGCGCATGTAAATCAATATGTTTTTTGTCATAGCTACCTGTATTTTAATTTCCAAGGCCTTACAAGATCACAGTAAAACAATAGGCTATGTTGTCAAGATAACTGATTTTCATTTTTTTTATAAATTCTTTCGAATACGTATATTAGCATATTAGCATAAAATAGGTACTAAATTGAGCATTACTCCGAAACAGGTCAACCGATTTTATCCATTATGAACAGATGCCTTCCCATGGACATTATAAATGTGTATACCAAGTTTCATAAAAATCCGGTAAAGCGTATTTGAGTTACCGCGTCTTTAAAATATACACTAAATTGGGTTTTACTCCGGTACCGGTCTACCGATTTGGTCCAATATCAGTAGACGTCTTTCCACGTACATTATAAATGTGTATACGAAGTTTCATAAATATCCGATAAAGTGTATTTGAGTTATTGCGCCTTTAAAGTACACACTAAATTGGGTTTTACTCCGGTACCGGTCAACAGATTAGGTTCAAATTCAATAGGGCACTTCTCATGGACGTCATAAATGGGTATACCAAGTTTCATGGAAATCCGCTACAGCGTATTTGAGTGATGGCGCCTTTTTATTAGAAAGGCGCCATAATCTATTAAAATAGGCACTAAATTGGGCATTACTCCGGTACCGGTGAACCGATTTGGTTCAATATCAATAGGGTTCTTCCCATGGACATTATAAATGTGTTTTCCAAGTTTCATGAAAATCCGAAAAAGCGTATTTGAGGTATGGTGCGTACAGACACACGGACAGACGGACAGACAGACGGACAGACATTTTTTCGTCCACCACACAATCTCATAAAGTACCATACTGGCACTTAATAACACCGAAATATTTTACCTGTGTATAAAGGGGACATAGACAAGCAACCTTTATTAGAATATTTTTGGTCTATGACATAAAATATGTACGCTACAGGGCATTGAAGCCATTGCAATTTCGTGCTCATAAGTAAAAAATAAAACAAATTAAGGTTAAAATTTTCATTAAATTGACTTCATGCCTTCTTAGTGATCGATAAAAACCAAATTTTTATCATTCATTAATAGCTATATCATATTTACAGACTGGCCGCCACTGCATTAGTTCTGTAATTCGTAACTCCAATGTTAACGTAGTTCCTTTATTTTGCATTTTTTCAAATGTTAGAAGTCAGTGGCGGCCACGCCCTGGGAGATTTTATGCTGTAACAGGAAAAATTGATTCCATAGAACGAAAATCTCCTAATAAAAGTTGCTTATCTATGTGTAGCCTCCGGCTGTGGGACTCTGGGTCAACTATGGTCAAATAAAAAAAAAAGAAAAAAAAATTAAAAAAAAAAAAATCCCCTCTAAACACAGGTAAAATATTTCGGTGTTATTCATTAACACTCTGTATACAGAGACAGACTAGGTATGGATTCTACAGGTTTTGAAGAGAAAGATAACGGGAAAGTTGTCTTTTTCGTAAAGAAAACAAGGAAAAAAGCCCCAGATATGAGCTGTATAAACCTTGGGATCACTTGTGATTATGTATAATTTATGAGGAACACACAAAGCATATCCCGATTAAGAAAACCTGCAGAATGGTAGCAAGAAGAGGTTTCTAATCAGACGCTTCTAACTTTTAGCTTTATGCATGGAAGGTTATTAACAAACGCAAACTCCAGTACAAATTTGATTCATTTTCATGGGGAACTAGGTGTATAATTAGAGCTACAAAATCCACTTTCCCTTTTCAATTACAGCCCATTTCGAATTTTACCTTAATTTCGCGAAAACTGGGGATGTGGGAATTATTATAGTGAAAAATATACCTTATGTTCCCCCCCAGTGCTACAAAACACAGTGGGTTATGAAGCTATGTGTAATCTGATTATTGCGCGGCGGAACCATGTTGCGAGAGCGAGTTCTCACCTCTAGGGGGCCGTGGAATTGATTTCCAGCAAAACACGGTGCAAGAAATTTGCAACTATACAGATATCGCAGCCTCAATATGAGGTTTTATAACCCTATTGCGAACATTGGTGTTCTGCAATATCAGATATACTTTTCAAGAAAATGTGTTGTAGCAGGTGACGGCAGTGTTTTGTATAGACTAGGTGGTACCTTCGTAAGAATAAAAAAAAGGAATTTTTGTTCTTCCATACTATGGGCTAATTTATTTGGCATTTTATGAGATTGTGTGGGGGACGGGAAAATGTCTGTCCATCTATCCGTGTGTCTGTACGCGCGATAACTCAAATACGCTCTATCGGATTTTCACGAAACTTGGTAAACGCATTTATAACGTCCGTGGCACGACGCCTATGCATTTTGGACCAAATCGGTTGACCGGTACCTGAGTAATGACTAATTAAAGGTCACATCCTTTTTAAATGGGAAATTATGACTACATTACAAAGCCCATTGCCCCGGTAAAAATGATTGTTTTTTTTTTTCGTATTATTTCATTTATTTTCATTTTTATTTTAATTTTTCTCTTTTCCTTCTGCTTACTATGTTGAATTTTCATTGTTATAGTTTAATATAGTTTTAATTATAGTTTTCATTAACGTAATTTACATTTAACTTATACCGGTATAATATAGGCTAATCATAGCCTATGTCTCTTATTTACTTACTTACTCAATGGCAATAGACAATTCTTCAGCAAGCTAAAGGAATATTAACTATTTTATAGAACCCGAAGGTTCATTGCCGCGCTTACCTGAGCCCACCATTCAACCCTATTCTGTGCTAACTCCAACCATCCCTCGCAAATCCTACTTCCCTTAAATCTATCGCAATGTTGTCTTCCCACCTACGTCTAGGTATTCCAAGTGGTCTTTCCCCTTCGAGTCCCCCAGTCAATAGTTTTTAGATATGCCTTTTCTCCCCCATGCGCACAACATACCCAGCCCATTTCATTCTCTGTGATTTAATTACCCTTACTATATAGGGTGACGAGTACAGATTACGAAGCTCGTCGTCATGCAGTTTTCTCCAGTCCCCATTTCCATCTCTCTTAGGCTCAATATATCTATATTAATAAAAGGAAGTGTCTGTCTTTCTGTCTGTCTGTCTGTCTGTCTGTCTGTCCGCGATGCCCAGCGAAATCTACTGAACGCAGAGATCTGAAATTTTAAACATAGATGGGCTGAAAGGTGGGCGAATGCGCATCGAAGCCGGATTTTTAATTTTAGCATTCGTTCGCGAGTTGTGAGTGAAAAACTGGCAGAAAACGTGATTTTAGCGCTGTCGAAGCATCAGATTTCAGTAATACATTTCAATGTCAAATCAATTGCAGTTGGCTTTGGCTATTTTTGTCATACCGTGGTAATAAAAGCATCGCGATCGCTAGATTGTTGTAAGCCCACGCTGGTCGATTCATTTGTTTAGAATGTCAAGGCCCGTAGACATATGAAATTTTCAACCTACACGGAAGAGGGATAGGCCTAAATATGGTCAAACATTGTTCGATTTGGACGAAACTCACTGTACAGGGGTATTCTGGGCCAAGGAAATCGAATCTGAGGTCGCTTTTACCAGGCGACGCTATCTAATCGTGGTATGTAGTCCACGTGATTTAGGTGTTAATAAATATAATGATTTAACTATTATGCTCTTAATTTTTAATTCTTGAAATAATTATCGCGGGCGAAGCCGCGGGCACATGCTAGTTAGAATATATGTGTATATATACTGTCAATAAAAGCGACTGATCTGTCTTCTTTCTGTGTTGAACTGAATTTTGAAGTGATGGGTATCTTTGTGCACTGTTTTAAACCAATAACTCTGACAATATACAGATCTCCTAATGGGGATTTTCTTGTTTTTATGAACAACTTGAATGTTTAATTCACCATATTCTTGTAGACTGTAAATACAATTTACTGATTTGTGGTTGTGGGTTCGATCCTGGCCCAGGTCGATTGCATTTACGTGTGCATACATGTGATAGGCTGATGTCAGTAGATTTACTGGCATGTAAAAGAACTCCTGCGGGACAAAATTCCGGTAGACCGGCGACGGTCACAGGCCTAAGTAACAGTACATCCCCGTCGTTAAGTAACCATATACATGGGTTGATTTTTTAGTAGTGGCAACTATTTTATTTCTTCACATAAGTTATAGCATATTTACATGGTTCTAACTTTCATAGGCCTTCGATCTAATCACCACCATTGCGCACAACATGTTCCCAGCGATGCGGAAGACTTTGGATCCCGTTGGCACTGCCTAATCTATTGATGGTGCGAAGAGAGCGGTCGGTTGCCTGTAAAACATCTTCACCAATACGAATTAGATCAGAATTAGATCAAAGTCGCAGGGACTTAAATCTTGAGAGTACGGAGGGTGATAGAGCACCTCCCACGTTCTGGCTTGGAAGAACGGTAAGTTTTAAGATCACACCATCCCAATCATGTTTTACAGGCAACCGACCGCTCTCTTCACACCACCAATAGATTAGGCAGTGCCAACGGGGTCCAAAGACTTACGCATCGCTGGGAACATGTTGTACGCAGTGGTGGTGGTTCGAAGGCCTACAAAAGTTAGAACCATGTATGTATGCTATATGTGGAGAAATAAAATAGTTGCCACTACTAAAAAATCAACCCATGTGTAACTCGATCGGTAAGACCTGAGCCAAACATAACGGCTGAGCAGTAGTCTACGATGACGTAATCTAAACCTGCCTGACCTTCATAGCACGTGATGTGCTTTGCTAGTTCATGCTGTACAGACCATGTAAAAACATCTTAGTTAGCCTCACAGCATTCAATAGTGAAGACCCAACAGCTATATTCTGTGAGTTGCATACCATTACTTAAATAATATTTCATAGCTAAATAAACAAATACTTTATTCACTTTATTTTTGTTTTCAATAGTTAAGGGCTATTATGAACCGCATAGTTTGGAATGAATAGTACAGTATATGCATTCTCTTCTGCTCTTACTCCATTGCTACCGGCGGACGATAAGCTATCTGCGCGTGTTTGGCTCAGGTCTTACCGATCGAGTTATACCAACCAACTACGTAATTGCGATAAGGTAAAAGACATAGGCTAAAGAGTTTGGCCAAATACAATTATTTCTGCTAAAGGAGTAACTTATGCGGTAATAGCTGGAAGGGACCTTCAATAGCATCTTGCTAAATGAGTGAGATATAGGCCTATATATACATGTTACGGCAGAGAGATGTAATTCAAGTGAAATGTCGGTGGGCGCCATTCCTGCCCTCTATCGGAAGTAGTAGGGAACTTTAATGTGGGAATAAATAGCTTTAGCCAACGTGGGTTTAGACGCTAATGTAGGACTCATTACTAAATCATCAAGCTTTTAAACCGAGCTTTCTGTAAGATGGGTTTTAATTGTGACAAACTTTTGATTAATTCTGCTCTCGGAGGGTGACTTTTCCTCGGTTTTAAGTGCCCATTTAGCAAAGCGAGCCCATAAACGCAAAAACCGCTATTTGATGCTTTATTTAAATCTGAAAACCTGCAATAAAAACGAAATGGCAGTCAGGAATTTGCTATTAAAAGACACGGTGGTAATTCATAAAGTCTTTGCAAGTATTTGTATAGGCTAAATTCATAGAGTAAAAACTGTAAAATGTTTTTAGAGGAGTATGAAGTCAACATTACAGAAACTGTTGTGTATATCTTTGATTGGCATTGGTCTACAGTCTATTGTTTTTGATGTCCAAAGTATTTATTGCACTCCTTAGCTAGTAAGTGTTTCTTACGAAAGTTGTTTACATGGCTCGTAACTTGACATTACCACACGCAATCTTGTTGCTAGGGGCGACGGGCGGAAAGTGAATTGTTGCTAGGGGCGACGGGCGGAAAGTTACTTTACCGCCCGCAAATGCTTATTTGCGAGCAGAAATGACCAAGGCCTCCCCGCTTTATAAATATTCGGTTGCCATAAACAATAACAAATGCGAATCCCTTTCTGAAATAAGCACCATTCTTCAAGTCTGTATTCACATAATATTTTCAGGTAATATCACAATTAATATAATTAAATTGATATAAGTAACCGTCGTGCAAAAAATAGCATGCAACACACGGACCGTAAAGGCATTTACGGGTCTCGAAAACTTAAAAACCCTCGGCTGCGCCTCGGGTTTTCAATCTGTTTCCTCGACCCGTAAACGTGCCTTTCCGCCCTTGTGTCGCAATATACTATTGATTAGCTTTCCATATGTTTAACCTAACACAAAGTAACTGCAAGTGACCTTGCTTGAAAAGAAGAGAATCGCTAAGAAATATATTTTTGCACGACGTAACTAATTAGTGGTACAGTAGTATTATTTCTGTCTGACCCCGACGAAACGCGAGTGAGGAGAAGAGAATCCAGCGGTGTGGGTTAATTCAGAGACCTTCCCATCCCGCCGATCATGACAGTAGTAGCTTATATATCTTTAGTCAGCGTTTGTGTTTACAAACAAATCCCTATCCAAGTACAGCTCTGGCAGATATTTTTACCTCATTCATTAAATGTTATAACACTAACATTAAATGTTTTAACTCTAACATACAGTATGGAACTTTCATATATTTACTCTACATACCAAGTGTGGTGTTACCGCTGTGCTCAATTACAGGACTGGATATTATTCCATAGGAGTGACACCAGAGACTGAGAGTCTTTCCCCTTTACCATTACTATCAGCATCATCATCACCATCACCACCAACATTATTAGCATCCGAATCACTCTCACTAGAAGCATCACTATCACCACCCAAATGAATGACCAATTCTTGAGCCGCATCCAGGAGTCCCTCCCTTTCCAGATATTCCTGTTCAATATTCTTCACGTGCTGGCATCTCCGTTTCCACTCCTCTGCAGATATTGAGGAAAACTTCTCATCCGTAATCTTCATGACATCTTCCATTTTAAATGTCACATTGTTTTCGGCTACCCAATTTTTTACAGTAGCCTATATGAGTTCTATCGGATTGAGCTCAGGGTGATAAGGGGGGAGCCTTAAAACATCGTGGCCATGTTGCTGGAGAAGATGATCGATTTTGTAGCTTCGGTGTTGTGGCTTAAGTGTCAGTATTAGTTCATAAATTTCAGCTTTTGTCTTACTATGAAAGTTTTGTTTCTCAAAATTATCGTTTTCAAGGTGGGACTGCAACCAAGATATCATCACGTCTTTTCGAGAATTCGATGTGGGAGGCTTATTCAGCTGCACGTTATGGTAAGGGGCATTATCAATAACCAAGACTGAGTGAGGAGAAAGATTTGGAATTAGTCTTTCCTTTAGCCACTGCTCGTAGTTTTTGAAATCCATGTCCCCATGATAGTCCCCTGTTTTTCTGTGTGAAATGAATCTCAAATAAGCATTGGGCACAAAGCCATGCTCTCCTCCAGCGTGAATTATAATAAGCCGTTGTCCTTTCGAAACTGGCGCGAAGAGTCCACTCAGCGATTCGTCACTCCAGGCACATGGTGTAGTATGTGTTGTGTGAAGGTAGGTTTCATCCATGTACACTATTGAACGCCCTTCAGTCCTATACTGATGAATAGACCTTAAATAGGCACATCTGAGGGACTTTATTCTCTGTTGTTCCACAAGAATTTTTCTATTATTTCTTGTTTTCCTCCACCGAAAACCAATATGTAAAATAATTTTCCTGAGTGTAGAGATGCTACCCTGAAAGTCAATTTTTTCTTTTAGTCTTGAGTGTATTTTTTTTAAAGTCGGTCTCTGCTTTTCTTCAATATAGAAATTATTAATTGTTCGTCGGACTACTTCTTCGTTAAAATTGTCAGGAGATGATTTCTTCGAGGTACGTATTCTTTCTTTATCAGGGGTAGAAAAAGAATTAGAAGCTCCTTCTTCAATACTTTTGGCCTCTTTCACGATTCGCTTCACAGTACTAATGGATACACCTGTAGCTGTTGAAACCCTTTTATATACAGATGCACGCTGACCCCTCACATCCCGAAAATATTTATATACATTATATACTACTTCTCTTGTCTGCGAATGAATAACTTTACTCCCTCCCAGTTTACTATGAATCGGAGGCATGTTGCAAAAGTCTTGCGCACAACTGCACTCACCTGAAGCACTGTCTGTTAGGCACCGCAACAAGAGATGTTCCTTCTTCCGAGACCTGTGTACTAATAAACAACCACCCCTTAACATGACAATTTTTCTATAGTGGACTCGTCTGTCTACGGCGCATCTTTCTGAGCAGTGTCAGACAGAAATAATACTACTGTACTTACGAATATTGTTGCCGTGGATCGTAACTTGACATTCCCGCACGCAATCTGGTTGCTATGAAAACAAAAGAAATCTCCGTGCGGTAAAAATTACAAAAAGCACAAGTGCCGTAAGTAAAGCCATCATAATACAAGTCTTTATGGAAGACCGGAACCAAGGCCCCCCAGTTTGTGGAGACTTTAACAGGACAAATATTCGGTCCGCATAACAACCAACATATGCGAATCACTTTCTGAAATATAACATCCATCTTCAATAGTGTATAAACATAATATTTTCAGCTAATATCTGAATTATTATAAATAAATTGATATAAATAATCATCGTGCAAAAAATAGCATGCAATAGGCCTACTCGTGCCGTAAGCGCATAACGGATCTTGGAAATTGAAAAAACTCGGCGCAATCACCTCGTTTTTTCAAACTCTTTCCTCGATCCATATGCACCGCTTACGGCACTTGTATCGCAATATAGGCCTACTATTTCACTTCCTCTGCCCGTACCATAGGTAGGCCTACTATAGGTAGAGGAGGTATAGTTTTCGACCCACAAATTCGAAGAAGAATTTTTAGGATTAATACAAGTTTTGAGGACACCTAAATCCAAAAATACTATTCTTGGAAATATGTTTGTGTGTGTGGATGTCTGTGAACAGCCTAGCTGCAGAACGGAAAATCGAGCAAAAACAAAATTTTGTATTTCGGTTAGGTACCTTTTTTGGATGTGACATCAAGATTGGTGACGACTTTCTGTTATTTTTAAGGGGACTTTACATGAAGAAAATGTCGTTTGTCGTGATTTTCTGGAAAAAAGTTCTTAGATTTTGTTTAAATTTTACGGATGGGGAGCTTATGCTAAGAGCTAAAGCTTCTATTTGAAACATTTTCGGAAAAAAAAAAAAATTATCTGAAGGATAGCTATATGCCACTCATTCTAAATATGTACTCTTTGCAATATGACCTCTTGTTCTATATCAGAATGTGTTGCCTTAATTTTAGCATCTTTTCCCTTCCTTTTTACATACGGAAATTGCACCTAAAAATCCTAACCATGGGGGCGGATTTCTGTGACATGTCATATTTTTACCCTTTGAATTATTTCAGTTTCCCGACTAATTTAAACCAGATTCCAAGCTTCCTGGTGAAAAATGGAATTTATTTTATTGTGCATATTATTATTATTATTATTATTATTATTATTATTATTATTATTGTTTATTTTATATTATATTACATTTACAAAAAAAACTTATGTACAAATACAAATACAAAAATACACAAATAAACAAAAAAAAAATTTACAAATTTCAAAATTAAAGTACAATACTTTTTAAGAAAAGAAAAAGAAAGAAAAGAACCAAATATTTATTCAGATATACACCCGGGTGTAGTTTCAGAACATCAGAGTGGAGAAAGAGGAGAAACAAAAAACAAAGTGAGAAAGAATGACACACTTATAAAAAAGGTGAAAAATGTTAAACAGAGCTAGAAAAAGAAAAAGACAAATCTAACTGCATATAACTGCATATTTAAGAAATTTTCAACTATTGTAGCATATTTAGTATGAATATGCATATTTAGGTCATATTTTTGTGCATATTAAAGAAATTTTGAAGTTTCATATCATATTTTTTTAAATTTTGCAATATAATTATATTTTTTGAGAATTTACAGATATTTTAAATTTATTAACACTATATATTAAAATAAAATGTATTGTACTGAAACTAAAAAAAATAAGTGTAAGTGGTAAAGTCATATTTTAAATTTTATTGCTCATATTTTAATGTTTTTTAGGTCATAATGCATGCATTTTTTAGGTCATAGAAATCCGCCCCCTAATGATTAAAATTTAAAAAGTTGTGAAGACGACGCTATAGTTGGTAACGATAAAGAAAACTGTTTCGTGTATTTTATCGTTTTACTTCGATCTGAATATATTATGCAGATCACTCGACACTGAGTTCTACCTAGTCCCTTGTGTTTAAAAGGGTCTAGGTGGAGAAAAGAGGTGTAAAATAATACTGAAATGAAAGACAAGCCAGTACAGTTGTTCCCAGAAGACCTGCAACATCTTGTTCGACTCGGAAGGTGCGGTGGATGATAAATTCAAGAGCTCCTGGGGATTTGGGGGGGAAGGAGTACTAAAGTGTTGCATTATGGATCGAATCCGCAAAGGCTGCTCTCTCTCCATCACCAAATTAAATAAATAACAAAAAGGGAAGAAGAAGAAGAAAAAAAAGCTCCCTACCATTGTAGCTAACTTTTGCCAAGTCCAAAGTGAATTCCAGCTTTCCACATTTCGCCATCAGGAACGGAGGATAAAAAAAAAAAAAAAAAGAACTACAAAGAAACGTTTCTTCTTTGTTTTATACAGAGTTGTGGTGTAGAAGATATTTTCGCGTTCGAGGGAAGCATACAAATAAAGGGATATACAAGGCTTATGCTACTATAATTTTTATTATTAGGGTATGACCATAAAATAGTGACAAAATGCAAAATAAAAAATTCATTTATGACCTAAAAAAGTTAAAAAATGACACCAACTTTTAAACAATGACCAATAAATTTACCATTCTTACTTACAATTAGTTTTTAAAGTAATGAATTGTTAAAAGCAATTTTACAATATTTTTTACAATATAAAACACTTAGGCCCCTTTTGTTACTAATGAAGCAAGTAAACTTATACTACTTGGACACCCTTAGACGAAAAATAAATTCTTTCTGACCTAGCATGCCCATAAAATTACCCCTAGCAAATATGTGCCATTTAAAAAGAAAGAAAGAAAACATTTTATTGCTACAAGACAAACTGCTATGGTATTTACAAACAACCTGAATTAAAATGAACTACGAGTATGAACACTTGGTGGAGATTCTCAAATAAAAACGATTATCTGTTGTCTGAAAGTAACGATTTGTATGCGGAAAAATTCCTCTCTACCTCCACTGAAACATAACCTACAAATGCCAAAAATAACCTAAAATTGCCAAAAAATGATCTATCTTTTGAAAATGAAGACAAACACAAAATAAAGCAAAAGAATGTAAAAATCCAAGTGCCCTTATTTAATCAATTATTTACTGATAAACACTTATATACACTCGAGCTATCCTATAACATTCAGTTTTAAAATTTACGATTCAAAATAACATAAAATGTCGTACGAGATCGTTTTGTTAACTCCGTTCTTGTATGTTAGGTTCTATATAACACAGCCATTTCATAATTACGGGTGGGACATTCTAGCATATTATGACAACTATTTTGGTTCATTACATGTCATAAATAATTAATTATAACTGGTTCTGCACATTCTGTAAAATCTACCATTATTTAAAATTTATTTTAAATATTTAAAATTGTTTTTCAAATTCTATTACGGGTGGGACATAGTTTGGACAATGATTTTAATGATGCAAAACAAAAGTTCATTTGCTGTTCTGCTATTAGAGTCTTAATGTTATTATTAATCAGGGCCGTAGCAAGGTCCTTCTGCGCCCTTGGCGAGTTTGACAAATCTGCGCCCTCCATTACTGGGGAGTCTGAACAATTTTTTTAAATTTCTGTAAAATTTTTATTATTTTAATATAAGAACGCTGTCATTATCAAAGAAAACCTAAGCCTCAATTCGAAAATGAACTAAGTGTTGGACTTTCAAGGTACTAAGCCTTATTTTCAGACGATTGAACTATTTAAAAAAGAATTAAATAATAAAATCTAGTATCAAAAGTAAATTACATAATAGGCCTGAAGCCTACTAAAATGTTTAACACATTAATATAGGTAAAAGTATTTTTTTTTCGAACCACTTTCATCTCAATAATAACGTACATTTTAATTTGTATTGTTATATTGTTCCATACTGTTCATGATTTATGTTATCATCCTCTGTCAATAAAAAACGTGCACGACTGCTTTTTGTTTGTAGACAATCGGCATAGTACTAAAGATAGTTCATGTGCAGTAATTTTTAATAACCTGAAAGATTTCTTCCATTAACGTGGAATTTTTATTGCTTGATAAATTGCACCAGACTAAAAAAGGCGGGATTTTTCATGGTTAATTTTGCGCCCTTTCTGTACCTGCGCCCTTGGCGGGGGCCCATCTCGCCAACGCCTAGCTACAGCCGTGTTATTAATGAAGGTATGAGGGATTAAATAAAAATTGTAAACTGTTCCAAGATTCTCAGAACATTTATTTAACTCTTACGATAATATTTAACAAAACTATCACCGTTACGGGTGGGACAAGAAGTCACATTTTGCTATTTTACATAGTAATTAACCACACATAGTTTTCGAAGTCAATCTTATACCCAATTGTACCTTAAGATGTATATTTTCTCAAATCAAACATGGCATAGCTGATTACTTTTGACTACTTAGTTTTAATGAGTGTTAAAATCATGCTATAAATGCCAAAAAATTAACTACAACGTAATAAATAAGTAATCGACAAATTTTACACATGAAACAACTTCAAATACACATAATTCCTGAATATTCGGTGAACTCTAGGTTTTAGACTTTTATTTTACTTCCCAATTACACTAGTTTTATAACATCTCTCTTTGAGGGAAAAATTCCCATATTTTATGAAATGGCTGACCAGTCTTAAATCATAAATAAATATATTGGGCTTTAGATTTTGTTGCTATGAAAATATTGCTGCTATGTATACACAATTTCATTATTGTGTGTTTTTAAAATCCAGTTTTATTTATATTTCTTTGAGCAATGAGGCCATATCAGGAGTTCAGGTTCTGCGTGTATACCAGTAGGCTAAGCAACTGTTTCTATTGTTGATGTATTTTTATGGTGGCTTTAATTTCAACTTATATTCATTTTAATGAAAATGATACAGGGTGAAATAGCGGAAATGAGTCCCGGTAAGTAAAAATCCAATTCGGCATTTGCCTTTACGAGTGGGGAAAACCATGAAAAAACCTAAGTCAAATATGCTGGTCATGGGATTTGAATCCGGGACCTCCTGAATGTGAGTCCAAGGCGCTACAATTTTGGTCAACTCGATCGGTGTTTTATTTGTAAGATCAGTGTAATATAATATCTCTTTATAGCTTAAGTTACTAGCATGTGTCCGCGATAATTATTTAAAAAATTAAAAATTATTAGCATAATAGATAAATCATTATATTTATTAACACCTAAATCACGTGGACTACATATCACGATTAGATAGAGTCGCCTGGTAAAAGCGACCTCAGATTCGAGTACCTTGGCCTAGAAAACCCCTGTATAGTGAGTTTCGTCCAAATCGAACAACGTTTGACCATATTTAGGCCTATATTGATTATCCCTCTTCGGTGTAGGTTGAAAATTTCATGTGTCTGCGTGCCTTGACATTATAAACAAATGAATCGACCAGCGTGAGTATACTACATCCAAGCGATCGCGATGGTTTTTTGTTCAAGGTATGACAAAAAATAGCAAAAGCCTACTGTAATTGATTTGACATTGAAATGTGTTACTCAAAACCGATGCTTCGAAAAGGAAAAAAATCACGTTTTCTGCCCGTTTTTCACTCATAACTCACGAACGAAAGCTAAATTTAAAATTCCGGCTTCGGGGTCATTTTCCGACCCTTCAGTCCACCTATGACCTATGTTTAAAATTTCAGATCTCTGCGTTCAGTAGATTTCGCTTGGCATCGCGGACAGAAGGAAGACAGACACTTACTTTTATTAATATAGATTAGAGACTTCACCACAGTAGGCTATAGTATAACAGTAGCGAAGCTCCATACAGTTTTTTTCAACCGGCGCGACTGCAGCGCTCGTAGCGGTGAGCAAGAACCACACAATATGTTACATTGTTGCTTATGTAAAATGTCAACAATATTTCATGGAAATGCTTGTGGTGCTATAAATTGCACCAACAGCCAAAGGAATTCTCCCGATTTATCTTTCTTCAGGTTCCCTAAAGATCCTGAGAGGTAAGCAAAAACAGTTATTTGTGAAATTAAATTGCAAATTTGTGATTATCATGCTTGCATCCATACTAGTGCATTTACTCCTATTTCTTTTAATTTTAGGAGCAGAAAATGGCTTGTAAATGCTATATACAATTAATTATTTTTATATGTATATCATAAATGAAAATCCTAACGATGCAATGGTTTCTAAATATGCCTATATAGGCCTCTTTACAAATACCCCACCTGACCCTACTAATTTTAAAAATGTTTTAACACGAGGTTATGTTAGGCCTATATAATTGAATTTAACAAAATTAAACTGTCGAGAATAAAGATAACGTGTTTAATCCTTTACTTTTTAATAATTTATCGTGTTTAACAAAATGAAGAAAAAGACAAAAGTGTTTTGCTATTGCATCTGATACTGACCATAGGCCTATCGTGCTATATGCCTATAGAACTTTACTTTCCCCACTAATTTCTGAACTAGTACTACTACATGCTTATTGAAATTATTAAGTTTTCTTATTTGTCAGAATTTTCAGTGTAAGTACAGTATATGTTAGTAGTAGGTCAATTAAATTCTTGAAGATGTAGGGATGTAGCTTATATGGTGGACGGAAACCGGTCTGATACTTTATAAGATATACAATGTCATCGATCTTGAAACTACAACTTATTTATATTACCATAAAGTCTATGATTTGGTGAGTTCACCAGTATGCCTTTCTGGTAATAATCTCGTTCTGGTAATTTTAAAAATAAGAAGAAATACAGCCATGTATTCGTATCTTTCCAATGCTGGAAATGGCTGTTTGCTAGTTCCATCCTGCTGGCCGCTTGGGGTGCTAGTGTCGCACGATCTGTCAAAAGGATGCATTTTCCTTTCATTAGAGCTTCGCTACTGTTATACTATACTGTGACTTCACGAAAAAGAAAGGGCTATTAAAAATACTAACAGAGACGCTTATAAGGCATTAGATGTATTGCTTATGGCAATAGTATTATGTGAGCGTAATTTGTACGATATTACGGGTAATTTCTTCAGCGAGTTTTTGGGTATTGGGTTCTACAGCTGATTTAGTGTTTTAAATTTGGAAAAATGGTAAAATACCTAAACGTAGTATAATAAGTTTTATTAAATAATGTTAGTTGCTGCTTAGTTATTTAAACTAGTAGGTAAATATGTTATGATTAACACAAAATTACAATGAATGATAATTCTACCACACTGGCTGTGTGTAAATACACGTTATGATGACTGTCAAGTGCGAATTATAAATAATTAAGGAATCGCACACAATGTGCATTATCTTAACCTAAGACTTAACCTACCCAGTCCTGAACCCGGGGAGGGGATCTTTCACTACTGAAAAATCCCCCACCCGGCCGGGAATAGAAACCCGGGCCGCCGGAGTGGAAGGCAGGCGTACTACCGACTCACCCACGGCGGCGGACTCAAGTGTGAAATAGCTGCGGAGGATTTTTAATCTTTGTCCCTTTTGTTTCACCTTAGTTATTATTATGTCATTAATATGGTTGTCTGCGTACTCGAGTTACATATAAAGATTCATTATATTTTGAGTCAGAAATAAACTAAGTAAGATACCATTTGCTTAACTAAGATATATTTGTGATCTGTTACCTAGACCTTTCGGTGTCTCTACACCATCTTCAGGGCATCATTTGTTGGCTTGGAACTCAAATAATTAAAATAAAAACTGCATTGGAGCTCCAGGCCAGCAAAAGAAGCCCTGAAGATGGTGTAGACACACCGAAAGGCCTAGGCGACAGATCACAAATATATCTTAGGTGAGCAAATGGTATCTTATTTATTTTATTTCATTGATCGAGCTCAACGGAGTTGAACATTCATTTTAATTGAGTCAGAAGTTAAATCTAATTTTAATAGTTTAATCCTGTCATTGATGCTCAAAAAGGGAGTGTATTTAGTAGTTAGGAGTTAAACAACAAGGTGAGAGAGGGGCAGGGGGCACGTAGAATGTAATTTTTTCTCTTTAGCTCCTTATATCTCGAAAACGCGACATCGTAGCGAAAATCTTGCTCTATTAAAAAAAATCCCTTTAGGTAGGCCTACAGGCTGAGGTAGATTTCGAAGTGATTTTGGTTTAATTTATTGTCGCTGCGCAGCACTCTTCTTCTTTAGCCTTGGCATGACAAACCCGCAACAATAACTGCAAAAAAAGAGGAAAGAGCACTTTTTCAAACATTCAAATCTCGCCTTATATGAGAGCTATCGAGAAACTAGTTATTGTTTTGTAAAGTACTCATCAAGAGCTTTACAATGATACCCCACAAGATGTGGTTTCAAAAAATTTGAATTTCCATCCCCACCCCCACTCGTACCCCCAAAAACTCCAAATCGTTGGTGTCACTGTGAACTCCATAGGGAGTACTCTAATTTACTCAAACAAATTTTCCCTCTATACTTCATAAGCTTTAATTTATTCAAACAAAGTTTCCCTCTGTAGGCTACTTCATAGGGGCCGAGATATAAATTTTTCAAAATTTCAATCCCCGACCCCCCCCCCCCTTGGGCCAATTTTGCTCATTAACGAACTTGTCCGAACTATTGGGCCTAGAAATAACATAATAAAATTTGGTTCAAATATCTTCAAAATTACGGCCGCTAGCGTGTAAAGATGTAATATATATATATATATAGTTTCGTACTTAGGGAGGCATGAAACGTAAAGATATGACAGAATTTTTCGAAAGTCATGACATGGTATCGATCAGAAATAGGTAGATTTTTCTTCGAAATCTACCTAATGAAATCTGACAAACTTTCCTACAAGACCCTTCATTACTTCTTATTCTCAATAGCTTTCGAGATATCCACTAACGAAAACCGTAAATTTTAGAAAAATTAATTTTTTGCCTCACAGTTTTCGAGAACCTTTGAATTCCAGCGTCTAAGTACCTAGATTCACAGCCACTTCCTCATGAAAGGAGTTGTAGAGCATGAAACATTCTTTAATAATGGGTTATTGCTATCGTAGTATGATCTGATTTAGGAATACCACATATGTAGCGAAAGCAAGCATTTTGAACGCATTGCAGTCTCCGTCCAAATTTGGAGCTCAGGTCGCAGTAGTCGAAATAAGACATTATGAGCGTTGACAGAAGTGGTTTATTTAAGATATGCATTCACATTGAAAATTACACTTTTGGTCAAAAATCTGTGTTTTATTATTTCATAAAAGAATTAGGCTACGTTTGTCTGCTTCAAAATGACACCTACTTTATCTGTATCTGGTATCTGGTACCCTATGATCCCCAGGTGGGGCGAAGGGGCCTCCAATGGAGGTTTCATTACCTATACTAATTTTGATATGCTTATTTTCCGAGAGAGGGTAGAGGGACAGGTAGAGAGGGTAGAGGGACAGGTACCTACTTTATACCTACGGAAATTTCAACAGGAAGTCATTAAAAAAATAAACTGAAATGTCACAGTTTTACCATTTGTACGTAACTCTGTCCTTTTCTCTCAGCCCTATTTCTTATATTTTCTACCCTTCTTGAAATGAACAAAAGCTATACTAAAAGTAAATTTGGTCAGACTGTTCATTTATAGGCCTACATCTAACTAAAGCTTTTCTAAGTGGTCTTTTCCCTTCGAGTCACCCAGTAAATATTTTTGAGGTAGGCTATGTCTTTCCTCCCCCATGCGCGCTATATGTCCAGTCCATTTCATCCTCTGTGATTTAATTGCCCTTACTATATCCTGTGAAGAGTACAGGTCATGAAGCAGTTTTCTCCAGTCCTCATTTTCATCTCTCTTAGGCCCAAATATTTTCCTAAGCCCCCTGTTTGCGAGCACTCTCAGATTATGTTCTTTCCGAAGAATAAGCGACCATGTCTAACATCCATATAATACAACCGGCAGGATAATTGTCTTATAAATTTTTATTTTTAGAATTCTGGACAGAAGGCGAGAAGATATGTTTCTGAACTGAATAAAAACAGGCATTTCCTGATTTGAGTCTACACTTTTCCTCACTTTAAATGATGCATATGGATTTCTTTACCCCTTCCCAGTGGACAAAAGTCCCAGCGCGATTGTAATATATATAGTCCTACATATGGGGTTCTGTATAGACATTACTGGATGATAAGTGCTAGCCGGTACCGGAAATTAAACGGAGAGAGAAAAGGGGCTATGGGGTAAATGCCCCTCCCCTCTTCTCCTGGTCATTCTACAGCTGAATGGGTTTGCTAATGTACAGTCATGCAGCTTAAAGGTCAGAGCCGTGAAGACCCGATTGAAGCCCTCAAACAATGCCCCCTAGCCTCCATGGAACATTTGTGTGATGCAAGAACTTACTATGGCAAAAGTTTGCATAATAATGTGGCTATTTAATCGGTTTAGCAGCGAAAGTTTGTTTGAAAGCTTATTTTATTGACAAAGTATGTAGTCTGCAGGGTATGCTACTGCAAAAGTGGCATCCGCTTAAACAGTATCTAAGCCGTACATACAGAGGGTTAATGAATGACACCGAAATATTTTACCTGTGTATAGAGGGGACATAGAAAAGCAACTTTTATTAGGATATTTTTGCTCTATGATGTAAAATGTGTATGCTACAGGGCATTCAAGTCACTGAAATTTGGTGCTCATAAGTCAATAATGAAGCGAAATAGGGCTAAAATTTTCATTAAATTGACTTCTTAGTGATCGACACCGATCACGAATACCACCATTAACGGCCGTGGGTGTCGGCATGCTGACCACATGCCCCCCAATCCTGCCGTCTGCCTATGGTAGATGACGCAGCGGTCGGGTGGTAGGCAAAATCCCTCCAGGGATGTAGCGCCACGGAGTTTTTTAATCTAGTGATCGACAAAAACCTAATTCTGAATCATTCATCAACAGTTATAAATTTAGTATTTTCGTAATAGGCTATGCAACATTTAGCCTACAGACTATTCACATGACTGGCCGCCACTGCATTAGTTTTTTATTCATAACTTCAGTGTTAACAACGAAGTTCCTTCGTTTTGAATTTTTTTCGAATGTTAGAAGTCAGTCTCCATGTCCAGGGAGATTTTAAGCTGCAAGAGGAAAAATTGAATCCATAAAGCAAAAGTCTCGTAAAGAAAGTTTCTTGTCTATGTTCCCTGTATACATAGGCGTACCGAGGGGGGGGGGGGTTTGGGGGTTTGAGCCCCCCCCCCATTGATTAAAAAAAGGAAAATTGTATAATTTTCTTAAGTCTGCCCATAAATTACTTAATACAAGTATAAAGCGTGGGAAGCTTAAAACTCGTTATTTTGCGTCTTAATTTTTTTAAATTTTCCGGGGGAGGACCCCCGGAAGCTTAAAACTCATTATTTTGCATCTTAATTTTTAAAATTTTCCGGGGGAGGGCCCCCGGATCCCCCTCTCCCTGGGGGTATTCCATACCTCCCAGATGTTATAACCCCCCCCCCATATGGTCGGCCTGGTTACGCCTATGCCTGTATACACAGGTAAAATATTTCGGTATTATTTATTAACACCCTGTATAGCACGATGTAATAGTTATTTTTATGCTACCAAACTATAGGCTATATGGGAGTAACAGAATCTTATTGACATCCATTAAAGTAAAGATTTCGCACAGATTTGGTGAAATTCATAGGTGAGAAATATATGAATTTCATTATTTTTCCTCAGCAATGAATTGCTCTACAATCTTGCAATCTGACATAGGCCTACTCTTTATTGACTACTTCTAAAACTGCACAATATTTTCAAAATTAATCAAACTGTTACAGTTACGGGTAATTATCGTCTCAAAATGGCATCCACGTTTCATGCACTGAAATGCCGTTTCCTTGATAACTTCTACAAATGACAATATTTCGTAGTGATTATTTTTTGAATATTTGTTAATATCATATGAACAACACTATATACAATCATTCATTTAACATTAATAATTTTGTTTAACATATAGTTTAATGAAAAAGAATTTTTATTTTAAATGATTGTTTTTTAAATACTTATACTTACTGTAGATATTCCAAAGATTATTGAAACGATAATTACTTGTAACTGTAATATTTTTATTCATTTTGAAAATAGTATGAAATTGTATAAGTAGTCAATAAGGACTACGTCGGATTGCAAGGTTGTAGAGCAATTTATTGCCGAGAAGAAAAAATAATGAAATTCACCTACTTCTCACCTACGAATTTCACCAAAAGCTGTATGTCTCCCCTTAAAGCGGCAAGAGAGGCCTTTATATATATATATATAGCCTATATTCCTCAAAACCATAAGACAGTAGTCTCGGACTTTTGTCCCTGACTACAACATCTACTCTTATACAATTCAACGGCCCTAAATAGCGTGCTCACTCGCTCGCCCGCTTCGTGAAACATCGGGCATACTCGGCGATGTTCGTCTCTCGCAGTCTAAACTTTCACGATGGGTACAAAATTAGGAAAACCGTTTCTTTATTATATAAAGCCTAAGTAAAATGAACACAATGAACAAATATTCTAATTTTATTTTTACTTACAAAATTCATAGCTCTGAACCACAAACATTTTTAATATACTGCGAGTGTAAATTTCTTAAAAATCCTGGAGTCAATTAATAATGGCGGGCGAAGCCAGGGGCACCAGCTGTAAAATATTGATGGTTATCGCTGATAATAAAAATCCAAACAAACCATTCCTTCCCTTCAAACAATATATAATTTCTGAAAATTACACTGAATTGATAAAATAAAATTCACATCATATTCATCTGTCAACAAACAGTTGAGAAACAATAAGTATTATCCACCGCCGTCTCGAGAATTACACACGAGTAGTACAGTCTATTAAATAGAAGGCAGTGGTTCACAGCTTTGGAACTGCATAATCGAATCTGAGATCATTTTCCCAGGCAGCGCTTTCTAATCGTGGAATGTACTCTGAAGCCGGAATTTTAGCTGTTTCATTTAATTATTAATGGTTTAGTTTATGAATGATTCGCGTACAAGTGTTAATAAATATAATGCTTTAATAATTATTATACTCTTAATTTTAAATTTTTCAATTAATTGTTGCTAGTTGCTAGTTGTTTACAACACAGTCATACGGTTATAAAGAAAAACCATATTATAACCTTCCTGATACATCAGATCCATGTTCAAATTACATATTACATGCCATGTCCTGTATCTAATGTGCTTCTCTACACTGTAATTGCCCAGTTGTTGCACAAGTAGATTTACGAATTTATAAGAATATAACAAAATCCACTATATAAACGGGAATGTATCAATCATCAGTGCCTGTACATCGACAAGGGGCCAGTAGATATTGCTTACTGTAAATCGTCATCGTAAGATGGCTTGGGGAGGAGGGAAAATGATTATAAACTGGAGGAAGCGAGATGTCAGAGTGACGAAGATGGATGGGCTCCCTCGGGAACATTAAAACATTCCCGTATTCAGGAATGTGACGTAAGCCTATGGCATACTTAATCTTGCTTTTCAGCTAGGCCTATATCAATTATATTGTGTCCTGTCATCCATGCCTACGCACACACCTCTTCAGAATGTACACGTGGCCAGTATAGAGAAGAAAATTGATCATACGATCTGTAGCGACAAGGGCGAACTCTTCCTAACTTAAAAATCGGATTATATAGGCGACTAGCTGGTTATCCGTCCTTCAAAGGGTAAAATTAGTTATCTATAATAATAGATTATCTTAGTTATTAATTATCCGCGGACCATAGGTTGAGAAACGCTGTGTTATACGAACTAGAAATTGGTGCAGATGGTCCGCAGACATAATTAAAAAAATCTTAAAGCAAGTAAAGAACTAAAACTTTTTCACAAAAAATGGACACTAGATGCCAAAGTTTTTACAATCTTCGAAAATACAGGTCCTTTTGCAAGTTTTCTTACTTTTACAGTTACGAACCACAGTTTGAAACCCCTGATGCACTAACGTCTATGGTTCCCTCTTTCATTCAAAACCCTGAAAAATAAGACTTTGTCGGAATTTGTTATTAGAGGCGCTCTCTTAACAAGGGTTTTAATTTTGGAGGTGCCCGAGTGTCTGATACCGGTAAACCTGTGTTATAATTCCTAATTACATCATCAAATTGGTAATAAATATTAAAGTCTGTTCAAAATCTAATTTTACTGTCAATTGTTTACTTCCAATTCAATAACTGTGTTTC
The DNA here is from genome assembly GCA_964059195.1 of Ectobius pallidus. Lineage (NCBI taxonomy): Eukaryota > Metazoa > Arthropoda > Insecta > Blattodea > Ectobiidae > Ectobius > Ectobius pallidus. Next base: position 14,879,112 of record CAXKWD010000003.1, read on the forward strand.
CGTCAAATTAAAAAAATGTATTTAGATTTATTTCGTTATAATGACCTATAATTAATACCCCAATATTAAAAATATAGGCCTACATATAGGATACTTTTAAAAATGGGAGGTAAAATTAGGAGTCCGTAAAAATTCTTAGACATTTTAGAGGTCCTCGGGTTCAAAAAGGTTGAGAAACGCTGGTATAACCCATTATTTTGAAATCAGTCAGAATCTTCGTAGGTAATATTTTAGGTATGACATGATTTCCAAACTCAGTAATTAATAGTTTTACCTTTGATGTTTCCAGGAAAAGCTCGCTGGCATATAACATCAGCATTGCTCCAGTGTTCGCTTTTAAGTTCGTACAAATTAAATCAGTCATATGTAATCACAGAAGGCTCATGAAATAACACTAGTGACTGGATATAGGCTAATGCCAGACAGACAGAGAAGAGAAAATGATGTACAAAGGCCGACATAGATAGATGTAGCGAGAGGAATAGTTTGCTAGGGAATGGCAAATGAAAATATGTTCATATAAACACAGAGAAGGATATAAAATATTTTCAGTTAAAATTAGACTGGTGCAAATGATATTTGAGGATTGCTGCTGCCTTCAGTATATGAAAGCAATAGAATACACAATCTGGTTTTAGTATACACTGCACTAGTATTGAAGCATTCCAGTTATTAAATTTAGGAGTTCGGCCGGTGAGAGGGGGGGGGAGTTATAGATATAGGAATGGACCCGACGCGCGCGTATAAGCCATTTCTTTACGAGGAGTACCAACGTAACATTTCATTCCGATAAAAATTCCCTTTCTACCTCCCCTCCAACTTCCTCCTCCTCCTCTGTAGAAAATGTCGGATCCCCTACTTCTCTCTCATCTACGAGAGGAGAAAGAGGGATGTTGTATGTGTGTAAGGGCAAGCGGGGAGAGGGTTGGGAGATATTCGATTTAAAAATTCATTTTTCTCGGTATTTTTATATTGCTGTCACGTGCGAGGAGTCTAGATTTTATTCGGGGTTCTGGATCTGTTATTTATTACCCAATGTTTCCGATGCTAAAGGGGCAGTTGGAAAGGCAGAGTCGTGCTGTAAATTATTGCTGGTCTTGGATCCAAAGGCTTCGGCGTGAATGCATACAGTCTACTGGTTCCAAAATGACCCACACTTAAAGAAAAATCTAATCTTGACTTGCCCCTACAAAGAAACTGGGAGAAATCTGGAGTAAACGTGCCTCAAGTGATGACAGTAGTCTTTATTTAGCCATTTTGGGGGAAAAAATTCATTTTAGGACTGTCAAAAAAGCATGCGTACCCTATATTATATTTACTCACTTACAGTCTTACTAATAATCCAGGTGTAACATTTATACCAGGAATATACACAGCTGAGGAGAAAAAGTGTACTAATAATCCTTGCATAAGGCTGAATGTGTGCAACCCTTTACACAGCCTGGCCCCTTTCTATAAACTTGACGTAAATAATCGAGATGGCCGATATCCGTAATAGCCGGTCGTTTCGTAGATGTCTGAGATTGAATTTTGAAGCTATGCATATTCTGAGCTGCTTTTGCGGAATTATAAACATTGTTCCTTGTTTGCGGGACATATTTCCATACTTGTACACATGATTACAACTTTCTGAAAACAATATAATGAAATACTGAAACTAGGAAGACGACGCATCGCTGTTTCCCCGCTGCTCCGATAGATGGCTTTCAGCAGTCCTTCATAGACCGGGGCTAGTAACGTCATGAAAAGCGTGACGTGTTTGATGACGTTGCAGTACAAACCCGGTGTAAACCCTCGGCAGTTACACTCCGTTTATTGGTAATACGGCTTATGTAGAACTTGCACGGTGAACAACCAAACAACCGTTCAACGCAGATATAAGCAGCTTTTATTAGTAAGGCTGTTACTCAATGGCAATAGATAATTAATCAGCAAGCTAAAGGAATATTAATTATTTTATGGAACCCTAATGTAAATTAGAGCAATAAAGTTCTACATAGTACAATTTCAGTAGTTACTGTATTGGTTAGTACAGTAATCGCTCTACAAATAGCAACGCGTCTACTTACTCGGTGTACTAGATTTTCGGTACAAGATGAATCAGCCAACATCACTTACCTGAAATGAGAAAGAAAAATGCTTTTAGATTACTTCATAATACCTTTTAATCCTAAACTAGAAATTACACATGGAATTTAAAAACACTTTTATTAGGCCTATGTAGGATGGAATAATGATAAATAACAGGTTATTCCTCCAATAAAATAGAATAAAATGGACGATTTATAACAACAGCTAATCTATTTTACTAATATCTAGGCCAGCAGTTCCCAACCGGTGGGTCGCGGCCCACCAGGAAGGGTTACAGGTGGGTCGCGACTCGATCCTAAAACTATCATAAAAAATCGAATAAACCATCAGAAAAGATTAAAAAAAAACTAAACAAATCAAATTGTGTTTTGATTTTTTTATTTCTTTCTTGATTTTTGGCATCTGGGGCAGAGAACAGAACCACTACATCCCTTATATATAAGCTTAATATATTTGCAATATTTGATGGTAAATTATATATATAAGGAAGGGATATGATACAAATAAGGTTTTTTACTCCACCATGGACCGATGGATCATCCAAAATGAAAAAGACAACATAAAAAAGGATAACAGGCTTACGGTCAATTTTCATTCTGAACGAACCTTAACAGTGAAAAATTTTTAGGAAGAACAATTATATTATATAATTAATTATATATATTTCGGGTGTATTTCTAAATAAATATTTGGTTCTTTTCTTTCTTTTTCTTTTCTTAAAAAGTATTGTACTTTAATTTTGAAATTTGTAATTTTTTTTTATTTGTGTATTTTTGTATTTGTATTTGTATTTGACTTGATAAGCAATATGCAATTGAAACTGTATTGCAAATGTAAGCAACCTGTCCTCAAATAAAATAAATAAAAAATAATGCGAGCCATTTCGATTCTGTTGTATTATCGTACGCTACCTGTATATTAATGTGATACAGCAGTACGGTGTATTTTGTTTGTGAAGGCAGATGTTATTTCTGATTTACTGCTTGCTGAGTGCCTTCAAGCAATGCTATAACGAGGTGAACATTCACATCTTAATTACAGAGTTTTCTAGACCGGAAGCGTATTTCCTTTTCAATAAATCTACACTCTGAAATCATCAAATAACATTCTGTAGGCCTATGTTACAATCCAGCTCCTATACGCAGCCTGTCCTAGGTTATTTATATCTGATCACTAGACTTCGGAGTTTTAGGTCGCTAAAAATGCTGTTTTAGGTACCTAAAATAGGATCTAAAAACTGGAAAATAGGTTCTAAAAATCGTAAAATAGTCTCTTATAAAATCGTTAGGTTGCCAATTTTCTGAAATATCTTAATTGCAATGCAGAATAGGCTATTATATATATTGAAGTAATCAATAATCATGATAAAACACAGATTAGGCCTATGGTACACAGAGTTATATAGACCTATTATTAGGGCCTGTATTAATACCATTACAGTGAAAACTTAATCCCTGCGCCCAGCATATTCAACCCCTTGTATCCCTCAGTGATTCAGAGAACAATTTTTTTATGTTTTATTAATTTTTTTAACTGGATGTTGGAGTCTGGAGAAAAACACTACATTTTCGTGGGAATTGCAAGGAATTTTTCTACTGAAGACGAAACATTCCTTACTATTTAACCATGTCACAAATGTGTCATGTATTGCACATTCCGAGCTAAAAATTTAGTACGAATTGAAAATAAATGCTACAATTTATAACAAAAAATAATTTATTTTGAACTTTAGAGGAAAAACAAGCAAAAAGGCAATATTAGGTTCTAACGTAAAAATAGGCTGTTTTAGGTACTATAAAAGTATCAGTTTTACGCATAGTCAGTTATGAAACATGTATATACAAGTTTTCGTCCATATATCACTTAAGGATTAAAATAGGTTTATACCTAAAATCCGAAGTCTACTGATCACATTGAAAAGAAAAACAAGATGCGTTGGATGTAGCCTAATCTAAAAAAGGCACACCCAATCCCGAGAGCCTATATTTATTACATCTAGTAGCATGAGTATTTATTTATTGTCAGAATGACACTTTCTGAGATTGTGTAGTGGATGAGAAAATGTATGTCCGTCCGTCTGTCTGTGTGTCTGTGCGCGCGTTACCTCAAATACACTTTATGTGAATTTCATAAAACTTGGTATACACATTCATAACGTCCGTGGGAAGAAGCCCATTGATTTTCGACCAAATCAGTTGACCGGAACCGGAATAATGCCCAATTTAGTGCCTTTTTATGGTAATATATAACAAAAAGCGCGTTAACTCAAATAAGCTTTATCGGATTTTAATGAAACTTGGTAGGCCTATACGCGTTTATAATGTCCATGGAAAGAAACCTATTGATATTTGACCAAATCGGTTGACCGATATCTGAGTAATGCCCAATTTAGTGCCTATTTTATGGTATTATATTAGAAAGAATTTAACAAATGCAAATCGGTTATCCTGACAACATATTATTTTACACTGATCATATATGGCTTTGGAATTTGCAATACAGTTAGCTATGACATATTCCTTTTGATTATCAAACTAGTCAGATGTTTATTTCGTTGATCAAGTTGAATACTGTTTATATATAGAAGGTATATTACTGTGAAATAATTAGGCCTACGTAAATTAAGTGGAGTTCTTCGCCAGTGTATTTTGTGAAATGTTGACATATTTTAAGAATTTCTTATATCAGTGTATACGAGTTTGAATTAAGGTTAAGTATTTTCTTCCACAAGCCCTGCTTAATGAATCGATCTGGAGCTTAACTCGGAGACAGATTACAAAAATAACTTATTTTGATCCTAACATAATTGCAATTAACTTATCACTGATTAAATAAAATCAGGTAAACTGATGTAACAAAGTGCCAGTATGTTTTTGTTTAATCAGTTATGACTGCAATTATGATATGCAGAATATGTTTTTTTTAAATTGATTTCCAAAGCTTAATTGTCATTCAAAGTTCCACCTTAACCACAAAACAATAAAATAACAGAGATTGTAAACTGGATACACGGTATCTAAAAATTATTATATTCTTATAAGCTTTTACATATGAACATACAAGTCAATAAATAAATACAAGATTAAAATAGCGACTGATGTCGCAATTTATTGACTTGTATGTTCATATGTAAAAGCTTATAAGAATATATTCATTTTTAGATACCGTGTATCCAGTTTACAATCTCTGTTATTTTATTGTTTTGTGGTTAAGGTGGAACTTTGAATGACAATTAAGCTAATATACCACAAACGGAAATGAAATTCATTAATCATTGATTTCCAAGTTAAGCTCCAGATTTATTCATTAAGCAGGGCTTACGGAAGAAGAAAGGTCTACCATCTCGGCCACCTGGGTCATTTTAACGGTCTAGTTGGATAAGCGAATGTAAATCAATATGTTTTTTGTCATAGCTACCTGTATTTTAATTTCCAAGGCCTTATAAGATCACAGTAAAACACAGTAAAACAATAGGCTATGTTGTCAAGATATCTGATTTTCATTTTTTTTATAAATTCTTTCGAATACGTATATTACCATAAAATAGGCACTAAATTGAGCATTACTCCGAAACAGGTCAACCGATTTTATCCATTACTAGCTGAAAAGGCCCGGCGTCGCCCGGGCTTTGTATTTTTTAATTTGAAATTAACTTATGAAGGACTTTATGTATGTAGAACTTGAAATGAAGAAAGAGATTTATCACACTCAAACTATTGCATCAGAAAACGCTGGATATAGCTTTTTATGGCTCATAGAGGATGTGGAATGCTGCATTCCGTTGCTTCTACACATCATGCTTGGGAGGGGTTGAAATAAGAAGAAACACAAATTACATAAGATTGTACTGACTTGACGGAAAATTTTATTTCTCATTCTCATGTTACTATACAATCGTTTCGGAGCTGAAATAAAAGAGAAATGCAGTATCACTTTCATACTTTCCTCCCCTAGAACCCGGGACATAATATACTGCGAGCATAGGACTCAAAATGTTCCATCCCATGCTTAGGGCCTATGATAAACATCCCTATTTCTCAACTAATACAAAGCCTACAGGTATGGATAACTTATCAGCGGAAAGGATTATTTATAGACTTTTGATATAGCATACTCACACACTTAAGTTGTCCCTCTTATTCTACATCAAAATGTGAAGTGAGTAAATATTTCTTATGTCGAGGGTAGAGAAAGTTATGTGACTACATCACACTGTGCTTTATTTTCGTGGATTTCATTTTCAGTCATTATTTTCGCCAATATATTACATCGATGGAATCATAATTCGTTAAAGCATTAGGCTATATACTTGCCAAGGCCCTATGTAATCATAGTAAACAATTTACTGTTGCCATGTGAACTAAACAGCAATTCATTTTTTCAGTATAAAATTCTCAGAAATTATATAATTTTCAAGGGAAGGAGTATTTTGTTTGAATTTTAATGTCGACAGCTATACTTCCCGGGCTTAACTGGGCATGTGTGCAAAATGTCGTGTAAATTGGTAAAGAAATGTAGATTTGTATAAGGAACAAACATACATACATACATACATACATACACACTTTCGATTTTATATATTAGATGAATAGACGTCTTTCCATGGACATTATAAATGTGTATACCAAATTTCATAAAAATCCGGTAAAGCGTATTTGAGTTACCGCGTCTTTAAAATATACACTAAATTGGGTTTTACTCCGGTACCGGTCTACCGATTTGGTCCAATATCAGTAGACGTCTTTTCACGTACATTATAAATGGGTATACAAAATTTCAGGAAAATCCAATAAAGCGTATTTGAGTTATCGCGACTTCTTATATATTAACATAAAAACACTAAATTGGGCATTATTCCGGTACTGGCCAACCGATTTGGTCCAATATCAATAAACGTCTTCCCATGGACATTATAAATGCGTATACGAAGTTTCATAAATATCCGATAAAGCGTATTTGAGTGATGGCGCCTTTCTAAAATAGGCACTAAATTGGGCATTAAACCGGTACCGGTGAACCGATTTGGTTCAATATCAATAGGGTTCTTCCCATGGACATTATAAATGTGTTTTCCAAGTTTCATGAAAATCCGAAAAAGCGTACTTGAGTTATGGTGCGTACAGACACACGGACAGACAGACGGACAGACATTTTTTCGTCCACCACACAATCTCATAAAGTACCATACTGGAACTTAATAAAAGCATTCTGGCACTTTGTTATATCAGTTTATCTGATTTTATATTATTGTTCTGTCAACAAATACCCGGCAAAATTTCTGATTAACGTAAAGAAACAAAGGTGCCTTATATGTGTTGTGTTATGATCAAGCATTTTGTTTCAATCCCTGGTACGGTTGGTATGACTGGTCACCGCATCTGCCGCAATACTGTATTCTTCCGCTAAAGTGTTATTTTGCGTATTTGATATGTAAGTAGCATTGTAGTACTCAGAAAACGTGGCTTGGAAAAAAAAATCTACTGTATTTTATAACTAGACGTGGGATTTTAGGCTCCAAAAAATTAGGCACTTAAAATAGGCTTTTAAAAGAGTAAATAGGCACTTAAAATATGCTTTAAAAATGTGTAAATAGATAGAAAAGAGACTTTAAAATATTACAATATACACTAAACTGTAACATCCGTCTTTTTTTACTGCAAGAAACGTGGTATACCTATTATTAACAGAATTAACTTCAAAATTAGGCAATACGAACTATATTCACTTAAACAGATGTTCTTTCACTGTGTTCGTTGACACAGTAGTTCTTCCCACCTTAATCCTCCCCCAACCCCGTCAGAGAGCAATCCATTAGTGACAATTGTTTGGAATAATCAAGTTTCTGTGATAAATCCAACTCTGCTGTTCTGCTTTTCATTGAGGGATGTCCATTATAAGACTGTAAAACAAATTACAGAAGTTTAATTTTATTTTAAATGTACAAAATAGGTATTTTAGGCACTAAAATAGTAAAATAGGCTCTAAAGGTCCAAATAGGTATTTTAGGGCATTATACTAAAAATACCAAAAAACCATCTAAACTCCGTGGCGCTACATCCCTGGAGGGACTTGGCCTACCACCAGACCGCTGCTTCATCTACCGCAGGCAGATGGCAGGATTGGGGGGCATGTGGTCAGCAAGCCGACACCCACGGCCGTGAATGGCTGTTTTCATGACCCGCTACTTCTCTTAAGTACCGGTAGCTCTTCAATTTTGAATCACTAGGCTGAGTGCACCCCTACCAGACCTCCCTGCGTCAGAAAAATCCGAGGAGGTACCGGGGATCGAACCCGGGCCGACGGAACTGTAGTCGGTGACGCTAACCACAAGACCACGCCGGCGGTCTTTAGGGCATTATAAAACTCTATAAATGTAAGTGATTTATTATGAAACATCCACATATTTAAAATGTTTCTTTTTATTTTATAAGGAACAAAATAGGCATTGCCTTAAAATCCCAGGTCTATTTATAACATAGCCTGGAATATAGATGTAATCCTCATTTCAGAAGACGTAAGTTTATACAGCGTATTCAACACGGGCAGGATTAAACAGCCTAAACTATCAGCAACTCCTGCTTAATGTTCAGACAGACTTAAAACTCCGACCATATTTCATACGAAACTTTCCGAGCACATTAGCTAAAGCACTCTCTGAGAAACCCTTTACATAAAAGAAGTTTGCTTTCAATAACACTTTTGAAATCCTTCTACACCAGGTACAGTCGGTCAAATAAAAAACGTCGGGACTCGTATGCAGTTAAAATTAAAGTTTTAACGCATTAGTTCACAAGTTTCCTATAAAAAACATAAAATACAGGTCATTTTCGGAACATATGAGGCCATGCGACAGGAGGGAAAAAATGAACAACGAGGGAAAAATGAACAACGCGGAAAGCGCAACACACGATATTCAACTTAATGTATTGTCATAATTCATTTTGCTTTGTGTCATCGCAACATACAAATGCTAAAGTGAGAGAAAGTGTAGTTAGGGCTGTAATTGACCTGCATTTTTCGGCCTCTGAAGCAGCGAGAAGGTTCCATATTTATGAAAAGCAGCTCAGAAGTAGGAATGTCATTATAATGCGACCGGAAGTTTTCATAGGAAACGTGGATCTGGCCGGGCGCGTATTTCGATGCTAGATTGGTTGCAGAAGTTGAGCGTAAGTTATTGATTTTGCACTACAAGTACCGGTATTATAAAATAAAATCTTTAAAAAATGCTCCTTAAATAAACATAGGCTATTCCTCGCGAATCTATTAATTATTAATATTATAAAAATTTGCAACCAAGAATAGGCTATGGCGGATTTGAGGCATATAGCCACAGCCTTCTATACATGTTTGTTTTGGAACAAAACTGACTAAATAATCAAGGAAATACATGGATAGACAAGAGGCATGTGTGAACCTAACCTTAAGTCTTCCTGTAAATGCGCATATGCTCGTTCATGATACTTTATAAAATAACGCCCGACGTTTTTTATTTGACCGACTGCAATACAAACTGCAGAGCTGACTGGCTTAAGTACGAGAGCTATTTTTTTTTTCAACTTCCGATGGGGCATAAAATAAAACCCACAGTGAAAATCAAAACTATTTTATTTGGAACATTTAGGTACACCTTCTAGCTACTTCTCTACGTAGATTCGTTCCGATTGAGACATTTGTCGTAGCGTGGTACCAACTTTTTAATACCCTCTTCATCGAAGCTTGCCGCCAGCGTATTGAGAAGGGTCTTCACGACATTTTGAAGTTCTTCATTGGTGTGGAAGCGCTGTCCTCCCAGATCAGACGTGGGGTGAGTTGTTTTAGAGAAGTTTGTATATTTTTCAACAAATAAACCAGTAATTAACTACATTTTGTGTTAATTTCATTTCACCGTGTAGGGCAACTTAACTCAAATTGATCACGGTTCTTCAATTACGCAAAAGAAAGTCATTAGCATTAAAACATAGAAATATGTTTAAAATAGTGATCACCAAGGCCCGGATTCTAATGACATGTCATCTTTTTATTGATGCTGCATAGACATTGCCAACTAGTAGATAAATCCTAATCATGGCTTCTAGATTACAGAAATGCATTTTTATTAGGTCTATTTTTGTCATTTTATGCAATTTTATATTTTTAGGGCATAAATTATACTTCAATTTTACATCATTATTTTGTCATTTTCATGTCATTTGCTTCCTTATTTTGTCATTTTCATGCATTTACTTATAAATGACTAGGTTACTATAATGCAACATTTTTGTAGAATCTACTTTAAAAACAATTTTTTTTATTTATCTTCTCAAATGTTCCAATCAAGAACAAATTTTTTAGACCTACAACATCCTTCCTACATTTACAGTTTTTACAATTATGTACAAAATTAGTCTATATCTTTGTGTGCACAGTAATAATTTTTATAAATAAAATATCAGTTTTTAGGTCATTCTTTGTAATTATTAAGTCATTTTCTTTAATACTTAAGGTCATTTTATAGGCCATTTTTCAAACAATTTTAGGTCATCAGAATCCAGGTCTGGTGATCACTGATCTCCAAGAACAAATTAATTAATTAATTTCGAAACCAATTTCATTTTTTAACGTATCTTAAAAGAAGTAAATAAAAACAAAGTAGATAACTAAATCGCTTAGATAATTTGTTATGAAAACCATCAAAATGTTTTAAAAAGATGAAAACACCAATGCACTCTATTCTTTTTTATTAAGCAAATATGAACTATAGAGGGGGCGGCAAATGGACTTTAGGTTATAGGCGGCATACTCTTAAATCCGGCCCTGGAAATAGGCTACATTACTTTTTGCACGACGTAACTAATTAGTGGTACTTACGAGTATTGTTGCTGTGGATCGTAAGTTGACATTCCCGCACGCAGTCTTTTTGCTATGGAAACAAAACAAATTTCCGTGCGGTAAAAATTACAAAAAGAACACTGTGCCGTAAGTAAAATCATAATACAAGCCTTTATAGACCAAGGCCCCCCAGTTTGTGGCGACTTGAACACGACAAATATTCGGTTCCCATAACAACAAACACATGCGAGTCACTTTCTGAAATAAACATCTATCTTCAATAATGTATATAACTTACATAATATTTTCAGGTAGTGATATCTCAATTAATATAATTAAATTGATATTAATAATCATCGTGCAAAGAATAGCATGCAATACTCGTGCCGTAAGCGCATAACGGATCTCTTTCCTCGATCCGTATGCACCGCTCAGGGCCGTAGCTAGACGGTGGCAAGATGGCCCCCGCCAAGGGCGCAGGTACAAAGAGGGCGCAAAATTAATCATGAAAAATACCACCTTTTTAGACTGGTGCAATTTATCAAGCAATAAAAATTGTAGATATTATGATTTAATTATATTTTAAATAGTTCAATCGTCTGAAAATAAGGTTTTAGTACCTTGAAAGTCATTTACAAATTGAGGTTTAGGTTTTCTTTGATAACAACAATGTTTTTATATTAAAATAATAAACAATTTTACAGAAAATTAAAAAAAATGTTCAGAATCCCTAGTATTGGAGGGCGCAGATTTGTCAAACTCGCCAAGGGCGCAGAAGGGCCTTGCTACGGCCCTGGCACCGCTTACGGCACTTGTATCGCAATATACTATTTCGATCCACCATCGTAGAATTTGCAGCGTAACTTACTCTGGTAGGCATTGCTTCTACCTGACGACAAAGGATTATCACGACCCTAGCCAAACTATATCTCCGCTGGTTTATAAAAGAGCTTAAATCTATTTATGTGTTTGCTACTTGCATTATGAACGGAGGGGGCGAAAAGGTGACTCAAGGGGGGGGATTTTAATGAGAGGATTAGAGAAATGGTGATGATTACTCTAATAGGCTGCAACGCTACACTCTTATTGGGGAACACCTGCTCTTTCTATTGTTTTATTTCTAGCAAAGTGGAAAATCTTGCACGCTCCAACTACAGAGAGACATTTTAATGAATAAACCTTTAAAGTTAACAGCAATGAAATAAATGCTAGTTCTTAATGCTTACTGGTGCGAAATTACTACTTGAAAATTAATGCATCTGCATTTATACATGTTCTTTGTAAGATACAGCTTCAGCTTTATCTTTTGCTATTCCCAGTGTAATCTAAAGATTTTAACATATACGAGGGTGGATCGAAAAGTAACGCACGATATATTTTTTCTTACAAAAAGTTTAATAGGTACAATTACAAACTAATGTAGGCCTAGGCCTACGCATGAAGTAACATCTGTTGTCTATTTTTCTATATAGTCGCCAAGTTTCTCAACACATTTCTGCCATCGTGACACCAGCTTAAAAAATACCCTGTTCATAGAAGTCCGTTCGGTTGGAGTATAGCCATTTGCGGACTGCTGTTTTCACTTCTGCATCTGACGCAAAGCGTTTATTGGCCAGGAATTTGTGTTCTGTTTTCGTAGACGATCCCAAGGAAACTTATTTTCTGGACGCGGCCTGTATATTCTCTCTTTTGTATATTCTCTCTTATGTGTATTCTCTCTTTTTCGTAGTTTTACCTCTCTCTTACAGGGACCTTTATGCGACCAGCACCGCCCGGGCCTTACCGGGCCGCGACCTGTCGAGAGAGGAATGAACTATGGATCACAACACAGACAGACATACTTTTTTGACCAGACAAGGACATGGAGGGCCTCCCTGTATGGGTGAACAGTCCAATGCCAGGGCCACCTCAGAGACAACACGAACACATAGGACGAGACACACCATTCACACACACACACTCACTCCGAACAAGGCGAGGATGGGATAAGGATGATAATGACGGCCAGATGATATCCGGGAACCACAAGGGCCTGAAGTTAACTGAAATTTGTCTCACAGATGAGCATAGGCGTACCGAGGGGGGGTTTTGGGGGTTTGAACCCCCCCCCCCCCCATTGATTAAAAAAAGGAAAATTGTATAATTTTTTAAAGTCTGCCCATAAATTACTTAATACAAGTATAAAGCGTGGGAAGCTTAAAACTCGTTATTTTATGTCTTAATTTTTTTAATTTTCCGGGGGAAGACCCCCGGAAGCTTAAAATTCGTTATTTTGCATCTTAATTTTTAAAATTTTCCGGGGGAGGACCCCCGGACCTCCCTCTCCCTGGGGGTATTCCTTTATAACCCCCCCCCCATATGGTCGGCCTGGTTACGCCTATGCAGGTGAGGGAAACCCCGGAAAAAACCTCACCTAGATAACTTGTCCCGACCAGGAATCGAACCCGGGCCGCTGCGTTAGAGGAGCGAACGCATCCTCTGAGCCACAGCGGTGGACTTAATTGAATATTGGATGAAAGTTGATTAACCATAATATTTAAATATGCAAGTGTGATCAGCGAAGTCAGCCAGCACTAACCTAACCTCAACCAAGGAGACGTACACAAACCTACAATGAGTTAAAAATGCCATGTAGATTGTGAAATCCTCACCGGCTCAGGAAAGGCCTACTTAGCTCTATGAAGTTCGCTGACCTTTTATGAATTGGGGTCACCATCTAGCCTTATGGTATACAGGAATGAAACTTATTACTGGAAACCATAGGCTAGAAAATAGAATGTATTATGTACAAGTCAGTCAGTGATGAGATAATTTCCAATGTTTTATTGGGTTTTCAAACTTTAACTATTTACAAAAAGAAATGCACCTTTGCTGGAAAATAATACATATTGCTATAATAAAAAATCCTTTTCTTGGTTTTAAACTTAAACAAATTTGGTCATTTCTTGACGATTTAGCCATTATCCAATTGCAAAGAAATGTAGGTAATTATTTATCTTCTCAATTAATGTTTATATAACATTAGTTTTCCTTAACAAAATTAATCACAATGTAATAGTAAATGAAACTTTAAGTTTTTACAAATTTATATGACAATAGCATTTAAGATATTACAATATTCATGCAAAAGGGTATCAAGTTAATACAAGGAAGGTGACTTGGCAACTTATCTTTTTTGTCTGGATTTCATGGAGTTCCTGCCTTGGCGACATCCATATGGTGTCCAGTAGTAGACTGGCCCTTATTCCTACAAAGGCCTTGGATGTACCCGGTTGAATGAGGATCCACATATCATGCTCACATCACCTATCTTGACTAGCAGGCCTTGCAATGCGTGAATATTGTCTTTCAGAATATTCCAACGAGCAGTTGAACAGAAGATATAAGTGTAAATCTCTTCTTTTTCGCAGACCACATGAAATAAGTTCTACTTCTTCCAAATGATAAAATAAACTGCACTTAAGAATTGTCATGAAAGAAGTATAAGATTGATTTCTCTGCGAAGCACTATACTTGCAGGATTCAGTTCAGGATGATATTCTAGGTAAATCACAATGTAACTTCACGATTGATTCGAACACCTTGTATAGAAAGATGGCCGAACTTTCTAGAAGAGATAGATGACGTCATTCTCGAATAAAGTACATCAAATAGCAGAAGAAAGGATATAAGAATTCACTTTCTCTTTTATTGAGATACCCAGACACTAACTTATTATCGAGTTTAATTACTGTTCGTGATGATAATCTGGGCAGAAATTGTCATAGACAAATATTACCACGTAATAAAATGTACAACGTGGCAGTTGGAATTGCACTTTTCTGACTTGATATTTAAAGTTCAATCTTGTTACGTGTATCACAGTTTTGGGAATTTCACACTAATACGTACTCACTTTATAGCAGAAACATTCTTGCAGTGGAGCTTAGTGTATAAAGAGTACAGAAGTGCTAAGAAAACCTGAATTTGGCTCTTAGTGAAGAAATGGCGATGGCTTCATTCTTACACGGCGGTGTATTTTGTCACAATAAGAATACTTGTTGCAATTGCTTCTTAATTAGTTTTAAGAAACTTGTAGACCTGAAGACACATGAGCTTCGATGAAAGTTAAAGAACGCAGCCTGACAAAAACTTGGTAACGAATAGCCATCACATAATTAGACTGGCTCAGCTGGGCGATGCAGTACAAGTGAAGGGCAGCTACTGACTTGAAGTAGTCCCGCTAGCAAAGGTATCCATCCGCGACTACGTACCACGTCACCAAGGAATGGTTGAGAAGGGTGAGGGGTAACATCAAGTCTTTACAAAAACCAAGATACCCAATACAAACTGTCTATTTGGCTGACGTCAGATAAATGTAGAGAATAAAAAATAGAAATGCAATTAGTACAGAAAAGCAAATAGAACTGTTACTTAAAAGCCTAAATTACGTATTCTTGAATTATTCACAAGAAGTGTGAACAAATATAATACAAAAAATTAACATTGTAAAGATAGGCTAATGCCTTTCCCCTTAATGACTTGAATCCCATTGTAACATTGCTTTTTCGATTCAGCATTTACCACAATTTGTCCTCATTGAGAAACTTTACACCGCTTTTATGCATGCATGTATATCGTGCATATATTTCTACAACACCCGGCTGAAGCCTACAGAACGCGAATGTATTGGACTTCATAACGACGAAATAAAAACAAAATAATAACGCCAGTCCACGTACGAGTTAGGATTTTGAAAATGGCTGCATAAAAGCATACATAATGCGGTGGTATGACAGTTGAAAACTTTCCCTATGGGAGGTCGCCCAGTGGAACTCCATTACATTTCCCATATCGTAACAGCCCCCAGGGCACAGATACGAGGGACTGCACTAATAAACACACGACCTGCGGGCGTGTATTTCCATTATTGAGGTCGCAAGTGTTAGTGACAATGCCAGACCTAGTTACGATGTCATAGTAGTTAATAGAGTAATCTAGGGCAAATGTATCAACCTAGAGTTGTGTTCATTATAGTATCACAGTATAACTTAGTATAACAGTAGCGAAGCTCCATACAGTTTTTTTCAACCGGCGCGACTGCAGCGCTCGTAGTGGTGAGCTAGAACCAACACAATCTATCTACTCTTATACAATTCAACGGCCCTAAATAGCGTGCTTGCTCGCCCGCTTCGTGAGACATCGGGTATACTCGGCGATGTTCGTCTCTCGCAGTCTAAACTTTCATGACGACTACAAAATTAGGAAGGAAAGCCGTTTCTTTATTATATAAGGCCTAAGTGAAATGAACACAATGAACAAATATCCTAATTTTATTTATACTTACAATTTTCATAGCTCTGAACCACAAACATTTTTAATAATCTACCACTGTAAATTTCTTAAAAATCCTGGAGTCAATGAATCATGGCGGGCGAAGCACCGGGGGCACCAGCAGTAAAATATTGATGGTTTAACTCTTGAAATATCGCTGATAATAATCCAAACAAACCATTCCTTACCCTTAAAACATTATATAATTTCTGAAAACTTCACTGAATTGATAAAATAAAATTCACATCATATTCATGTCAATAAACAGCTGAGAAACAATACGTATTATGTGTTCACAGGTTCTTTGGAGCTGCATAATCGATTCTGATATAGTTTTCCCAGGGGGCGCTTTCATGTCGTGGAATGTACTCTAAAGCAGGAATTTTAGCTGTTTCATTAATTATGAATGGCTTAGTTTATGAATGATTCGCGTGCAAGTGTTAATTATTTTATAAGATATACAATGTCATCGATCTTGAAACTACAACTTCTTTATATTACCATAAAGTCTATGATTTGGTGAGTTCACCATTATGCCTTTCCGGTAATAATCTCGTTCTAGTAATTTTAAAAATAAGAAGAAATACAGCCATATATTCGTATCTTTCCAATCCTTGAAATGGCTGTTTGCTAGTTGCATCCTGCTGGCCGCTTGGGGTGCTAGTATCGCACGATCTGTCAAAAGGATGCATTTTCCTTTCATTAGAGCTTCGCTACTGTTATACCACAGTATAGTATAACAGTAGCGAAGCTCTAATGAAAGGAAAATGCATCCTTTTGACAGATCGGTGCGACACTAGCACCCCAAGCGGCCGGCAAGATTGAACTAGCAAACAGCCATTTTTAGCATTGGAAAGATACGAATATATGGCTGTATTTCTTCTTATTTTTAAAATTACTAGAACGAGATTATTACCGGAAAGGCATACTGGTGAACTCACCAAATCATAGACTTTATGGTAATATAAAGAAGTTGTAGTTTCAAGATCGATGACATTGTATATCTTATAAAGTATCAGACCGGTTTCCCGATGTGGTCTAGTATGGATGCAAGCGTGATAATCACAAATTGGCAATTTAATTTAACAAATAACTGTTTTTGCTTACCTCTCAGGATATTTAGGGAACCTGAAGAAAGATAAATCGAGAGATTCCTTTGGTTCCTTTGGCTGTTGGTGCAGTTTATAGCACTACAAGCATTTCCATAAAATATTGTTGACATTTTTCCACTGCCTTCTAGATTGTGCATTTTTCATAAGAAACAATGTAACAGATTGTGTTATCTCTCGCTCACCGCTACGAGAGCTGCAGTCGCGCCGGTTGAAAAAAACTGTATGGAGCTTCGCTACTGTTATACTATACTGTGGTTATACTATACTGTGCTAGAGTTGTGTTCATTATAGTATTTCATCAAAACATAAAAATAGGAAACGATTAAAAAGATAGCATAAGCCAAGAGAATAAGCCTGAAGTATTAATAAAAGATTCCAGAGCAAATTTATATATAAGCAATCATCAGGCAAAACTATCAGCGGGCTTTTAGTTTCAAATCTATGAAGAACATTTCAGTACAACTAATTTTGGTTTTGTTTGTTCATAACATATAGTTCACATAATAATACACTTTACATAAGATAAAAAACATCACATTTTACAAAAAGCATTGCTCTATCAATCCTCTAACTCTGCTTTTTTTAAATTCTAAGTTGCTCATTTATATGTCAGTAGCAGTGAAAAAGTTTAACATTTAGTATTTATAAGTAGGGGCGGATTTCTATGACCTAAAAAAATAGGATATATGCATACATTCATGACCTAAAAAATCATTAAAATATGACCAATAAAATTTAAAATATGACTTTACCACTTAGCCTACACATTATGTATAATTTTTTTAAAGTTTCATTAGGCCTACAATTCATTTTATTAAAATATAATGTTAACTATTTAAAATATCTGTAAATTCTCAAAAAGTATCATTATAATGAAAAATTTACAAAATATGATATGAAACTTCAAAATGTCTTTAATATGCACTCAAATATGCCAAAAATATTACCTAAATACGCATATTCATATTAAATATGCTGCAATAGTTTAAAATTTCCTAAATATGCAGTTATATGCACAATAAAAGCAGTTCCATTTTCACCAGGATGCTTTGAATCGGGTTTAAATTAGTCGGAAACCTGAAATAAAGCAAAGGGGAAAAATATGACATGTCATAGAAATCCGCCTCCTAATAATAATAATAATAATAATAATAATAATAATAATAATAATAATAGTCGGTACTATATACCTTACATATATCATGTAATTGTTAATAAATCATCTTATTTGTAAATGATTAGGCGTGTTTCATTATCTTCCGATGTGCTAAATTTGGTAAAATACGATAAAATTAAATAAACAGTAATTGCAACAGTGTTGTTTTTAGTAGCAACATACTTACAACAAAAACCATGAGACAACAAAGAGTTGGAAAATATATCAAAATTCAAAATTCCTCAGAGGATTGATTAAAAAAATATAAAATGCTATGTTGAAAATAGTCGTACAAATAGGCATACGACTCATATCTATGAAATAGTCGTATATGTGGGACTATAGTCGTACGTATGGCAATCCTGTCGCAAGTGTTAGTGACAATGCCAGACCTAGTTACGATATCACAGTAGTTAATAGAGTAATCTAGGGGAAATGTGTTCATTATTGTATTTCATCAAAACATAAAAACTGACAACAACCAAAAAGATAGTAAAAGCCTGAAGTATTAATTCATTCCAGGGCTAATTTACCTGTAAGCAATCATCAAGCAAAACTATCAGTGGGATTTTAGTTTCAAATCGATGAAGAACATTTGAGTACAAGTTATTTTTGCTATCTTGGTTCACAACACATCAGTCACATAATAATACACTTAAAAAAAGATAAAAATCATCATCATCATTGCTCTATTAATCTTATAACTCTGCTTTTTTTTTAAATTCTAAGTTGCTCATTTATACGTCAGTAGCAGTGAAAAACTTAAACATATTTTAGTACTTTATGAGTAATAAGCAACTTCGGATTTTAGGTAAAAACCTATTTTAATCCTTAAGTGATATATGGACGAAAACTTGTATAAGCATGCTTCATAAGTGACTATGAATAAAACTGATACTTTTATAGGACCTAAACAGCCTATTTTTACGTTAGAGCCTATTATTGCCTATTTGCTTGTTTTTCCTCTAAAGTTCAAAATAAGTTATTTTTTGTTATAAATTCTAGCATTTATTTTCAGTTCGTACTAAATTTTTAGCTCGGAATGTGCAGTACGTGACACATTTATGACATGGTTAAATAGTAAGGAATGTTTCGTCTTCAGTAGAAAAATTCCTTGGAATCCAAGAAAATGTAGTGTTTTTCTCCCGACTCCCATATCCAGTAACAAAAAAACGATATATATATATATATATTTCAACCCCTTGAAATATGAATATGCTAGCGTGCGTAGCTTCTGGGCGCAGGGATTAGGTTTTCACTGTATGGTATTAACACAGGCCCTAATAATAGGTCTATATAATTCTGTGTACCATAGGCCTATATCTGTGTTTTATCAAGATTATTGATCAATGGTGACTTCAATAAATATAACATTCTGCATTGCAATTGAGATATTTCAGAGAATTGGCAACTTAACGATTTTATAAGAGACTATTTTACGATTTTTAGAACTTATTTTCCAATTTTTAGAGCCTATTTTAGGTACCTAAAACAGCATTTTTAGCGTCCTAGAAGTCCTAAGTCTAATAATGACCTTAAAAAGGATGGTTAATTTACATTTACACAATGCGTTCCCTGATTCCCTCATACGTTGAAATCCTATAGCTTTACAAATAAAGGCATTTTAATGAAGTTCACTTGGGTAGGAGTTCATAGTAATTTTTCCTCCTGACTTGTTCGATCCGCTGAATCAGGGCCAATCAGAGCAGTGTACGAGCGCTGACCGACAAATCAGATTGGCTGCGGTCCAACACAAATCCAAGAGGTCAATGGTGAAAATTTCCCAATTACCTCTATTGTTTATGAGCGAATTCAGCATCGGGCACAAAAAAGCTAATAAATTATACATCAAAATCAGCTTACCAAAACTACCAATCGGCCATGTTACTAACAGACTTGTAGATTCCAATCAGTTCAATGTTTTGTTGAACCTAGAACAGGGGTTTACAACGGGTGGCTCGGGGGCAGTATGCGGCCCTCGAGGATTTTTCTTGCGTCCCGATAATTTCATGTAAATACATCAGTGGTTCACAACCTTGCTCAGCTGACGCCCCCATCATGAAATCCTCATGCCCCCTTTGTTGGTGATGGGGAGAAGAAGGCCTAAAAACATGATTGTCAGTAATTTTGTACTTTAAAAGGTCCCTATAATAGCCTACATGCAAAAATAAAATTAATATTGCTCACCTCTTTTATTATTCTTATTTATCCTGTGATGCTTTTGCTGTCACACACACGCATATAAAACACGAAAATGCATATCCAATTATTGTGAATCTTATTTGAGTCTGTGTACAGTTCATAAAAAAAGTTAAATGTAGAAACCCTAATGTCCAACGAAGAATTAAAAATTGAATATTAGTGAGATGATTGGCACTCTTTTGCTTTCACCAGCTCTTGAGATATTAGGTTTTTGTTTGACAGAGCACAACGCAGATCACTCTTATCTCGTATTTGGATTTCAAAATTATTATAAATGTGCTGAGGACAAGATATGACTATTTAATATGACAGGGAAAATGTAGTTACAGGGGTGAAAAATTATAAATTTTGACTTTTTAGTTATAATTTAAAATGTATCATTTTTAATGCTAATAAAATCAGGTAAACTGATGTAACAAAGTGTCAGAATGCTTTTGTTTCATCAGTGATAATTGCAATTATGATGTGCAGAAAACAAGTTATTTTTTAATCGATTTCCGAGTTAAGCTCCAGATCGATTCATTAAGCAGGGCTTACAGAAGAGCAGTTTGATAAGCATGTGTGAAGGAATATGTGAATAGTGTTATTCGTGAAAGCTAACTGTATTGCAACTTCCAAAACCGTATTATATGAACACAACAAATATATTCTAGATTGATAGGGAAAAAGCGAATAAGTCAAAATACCAAAGTTTTAGGAGAGACAAATAACAATTTATTTCCACAGCATTTTTACAATATTTAGATCAGTCCACCCAGATATCTTTACCTAGTGTAAGATATTGTGTAAAAATATCTGGTGGAGTGAACTAAATATTGTAACATTGCTGTGGAAATAAATTGTTTTTTGTCATTCCTGAAACTTCGGTATTTTGACTTATTCGCTTTTTCCCTATCACTCTAGTATTGTCATGAGAACTGATTTGCATTTGATAAATTCTTTCTACTATATTACCATAAAAAAGGTACTAAATTGGGCATTACTCCCGTACCAGTCAACCGATTTGGTCCAAAATCAATAGGCATCTTCCCATGGACGTTATAAATTCGTATACCAAGTTTCATGAAAATCTGAAAAAGAGTATTTGAGTTATCGCGCGTAAAGACACAGACAGACATTTTCCCGTCCACTATAAAATCTCATTAAAGTACCATTCTGACACTTAATAATGGCATTTTTTTTTGACAATTTTCAAGCCAGCATAATGCCGGTTGTCGACCAAGAGCTAATCTAACTTAGCTTAGCTTAGCACACAAACAGTGAGGGATTTCATATATAGTTGTGCCGGATTTCACATGTAGTTTTGTCGGCACAACTACATATGAAATCCCGCAATGTATGTGAGCTAAGCTAAACTAACTTAGCTTAGTTCCTGGTCGGCAACCGACATAATTCCTCATCTTTGCGCAGACCACTCCAAATCGTTCTGGCATGTCTAAACTAGATTATTAACACGTAATTTTTCGAAGGAACGCTGGGATGTGTTAGGTCCGTGCCTTGGAGGCTTAGACCAGGCAGAGAGGTAACGTTACGATTTCCAATATTAAGCACCGTGGGACCACCACCTGCATGCATTCAACCCCGGTCTTACACTGAGCAGGGCAACAAGTTTTCATTTTAAAACAATCTCCACTACTGAAAAATTAAAAACACGTTTCCCATTCCTGAGCTAATCTCCCCGCTTGCCTGTGCAAGGAAATAAAAACAAGATTCTCCGTTGCCGACAACTAAATTGGTAAAACAACACCCTGGATACCAGGTAAACCTTATATGGAGACACAACATTGGGACAATGCTTTCATACGAAGGTGGATCAGAAAGAAAGGCACAATAGTTATATATATATATATTTATTAGTAACAAGCAGGTCCCCGCCGCTTCGCCCACGATAATTAATTGGAAGATTAAACATTAGGCCTAAGAGCTAAATAATTAAACATTTTTTCCATGACGCGTAACTAATTAGCCTAGTGGTACTTACGAATATTGTTGCCGTGGATCGTAACTTAACATTCCCACACGCAATCTGGTTGCTATGAAAACAAAAGAAATCACCGTGCGGTAAAAATTGCAAAAAGCACAAGTGCCGTAAGCAAAATCATCATAATACAAGCCTTTATGGACAAAGGCCCCTCAGTATGTGGCGACTTTAACAGGACAAATATTCGGTCCCCATAACAACCAACATATGCGAATCACTTTCTGAAATAGGCTATAGCATCCATCTTCAATAGTGTATAAACATAATATTTTCAGCTAATATCTCAATTAATATATATAAATTGATATAAATAATCATCGTGCAAAAAATAGCATGCAATACTCGTGCCGTAAGCGCATAACGGATCTCGGAAATTGAAAAAACTCTCTCCTCGATCCGTATCCAGCGCTTACGGCACTTGTATTGCAATAGCTATACTATATTAACACTCGCACGCGAAACTTTCATAGGCCTAAACTAAACGATTAATATAATTCACGAAACAGCTAAAAATGCGGCTTTGAAGTGAATTCCACGATTAGAAAGCGCAGCATGGGAAAAATAACCTCAGATTCGAGTTCCCTGGCCCAGAAAACCCCTGCATAGTGGGTTTCGTCCAAATCGAACAATGTTTGTCCATTTAGGTATATATTCATTATCCCTCTTCCGTGTAGGTTGAAAATTTCAGATGTCTGCGTGCCTTGACATTATAAACAAAAGCATCGACCATGGTGGACTTACAAAATTCAAGCGATCGCGATGCTTCTATTTCCAAGGTATGACAAAAATAGGCAAAGCTACCTGCAATTGACTTGAGAATTGAAATGTGTTACTGAAAACTGATGCTTCGAAAGCGCAAAAATATTCATGTTTTCTGCTCGTTTTTCACTCGTAAGTCGCGAACGAAAGCGAAAATTAAAAATCCGACTGCGAGGTGCATTCGCCCACCCTTCAGTCCATCAGATCTCTGCGTGCAGTAGATTTCGCTGGGCATCACGCGCAGACAGAAAGACAGAACGACAAACACTTCCTTTTATTATTATGGAAGTAGCTGGGATTTTGAAATTTCACGGAGACATAGGTATAAGTAATAGTAGGCCTATTGCCTGAGAAAAGTGTAGTAAAGTTATATAGGCAACTAGCCTACATTTATGCATACAACCTACCTAAATTAAGGTTAAGTAAAAGAATGAATTCTCGTTTATACAGAGTGTTAATGGATAGCATCGAAATATTCTTTGTTTAGGCTATAGAAGGGACATAGACAACCAACTTTTATTAGGAGAATATTGCTCTATGGATTCAATTTGTCCTGTTACAGCATAAAATCTTCCAAGACATGGCCACCACTGACTTCTAACATTAGAAAAAAAATGCAAATCAAAGGAACTTCGATTATGTAAGTACAGCGCCCGAACATGGTTTGCGAAGGGCCTGATTTTACACAGGAAACCAAGACACAATTCACCGTAACCAGCAGTTAGGTACGGACCATAACATGGAGCCATAACAAGCCGTGCGAAATCTCTGCGGCACTGGCTCTATAGTCTATATTGTATAAAAAACAAATGCGAACTAAGTAGGCGTATGTGGGCTTCTTTAAAACTCGTCTGCGGAGATAAAGTTATGTCTTGTTTCATTGTTAACGAACGAACTGTTAACGAATCTCTAGAGAAAACTTAAAAATTAGCTGAAATAAATCTCAATTGTGGCATCCAGTGAGAGAAATAACGGAATAGAGCTATTTTGAGATTTGTGTTTGGCTTTCTAATGAGAAAAACATTTCATCTTAACACTTGATTTATTTATTCTTATCAGTATTTTCACAATTCAAAGTCTTTATCACCTTCTTAAGGGTTTTTCGCAGTTTTTCGATATTTTTAAAATTGTTAAAAACTTTGAAGCACCATATCTCGGTACGTATTTGGTTTTAAAAAACGTTTAAACAATGAAAATGGTAGGAAATTTAATGCTCTTTAACGTTTGTAATAAAATGTTTTAGGCTATAACGGGTTGTTTAGGAGTTATAAGGAAAAACCTACAAAAACTAAAAAAATTCGAGGTTTTCGGTTGCCCTGAAGTTCGCACAGAGTTCTCGAATTGGAAAACTTGGATTCTACACCACAGAATACCCACATACAACATACTAAAAATTAATAACTTCGAACCTTTTTCCAGGTAAAATTACCTGGTGACTGGACTATATCACGTTACTATTGCTTCCGAGCTGGCTTAGCTCACTCTCTCACTGGACAAACGCCACTCCCTTAATTTATGAAAATTGTCTTTCAAGAATAGATAATGAAGGAACCCACACAAACCTTTAAAAGGTAGGTTTACAGTTACACGACTGTATGTACTACACAGAGATGACAATAACTCAGATTTGAACATTTTAGGCTTAGCTCACTCTCTCACTGGATGCCACAATTACCATTGCAGAGATAGGCCTATTTAGTGTGGGTGACGAAAACACGGATTCTGGTTATTAAGTGCCAGTATGGTACTTTATGAGATTGTGTGGGGGAGGAGAAAATGTCTGTCCGTCCGTCCATGTGTCTGTACGCGCGATAACTCAAATACGCTTTATCGGATTGTCATGAAACTTGGTATAGGCCTACGTGTTTATAATGTCCATGGGAAGAACTCTATTGATAATGGACCAAATCGGTTGACCGGTTCCCCAATCTCAAAGCCCAAAATGCAGGATACATTGATATATAGCTGAACAATAGAAGCAAATGCTGCTCGAATGAGTTATTACAAGAGTTTACTGGTAAATTTCGGTGGCCACGAAATTTGATTTGAACCCAGGACCTCTTCCCTATTACCCTATACCACCTCGCTCTAATTGATTTAGTGTGTGCATTACGACTGTGGTAAACTGACTATATTTCATAACAATAATTAGATTATAGTATTCTTGTTAGGGCTACTATGGGCAACAAAAGAATATTCATATTTTAATGAAAATGGGTTCTGAAATTCGCACTTAAGTCATGTTATTTCGTTTTAGGTAGATTTCGAAGAAAAATCTACCTATTGCAATGGATACCATGTCATGATTTTCGAAAAATTCTTTCATATCTCTACGTTTCATGCTCCCCTAAGTACGAAACCACCGCCCGTTCAAAAAAAATTTTGTGATATTTATATATATAATATATATATATCTTTACACGATAGCGGCCGTAATTTTGAAGATATTTGAACCAAATTTTAATATGTTATTTCTAGGCCGAATAGTTCGGACAAGTTCGTTAATGAGCAAAATGGGCCCAAGGGGGTTGTCGGGGGAGGGGGTTGAAATTTTTAAAAATGTATATCTCGGCCCCTATGAAGTATAGAGGGAAACTTTGTTTGAATAAATTAGAGTACTCCATATGGAGTTCACAGTGACACCAACGATTCGGGGGTTCGAGTGAGGGTGGGGGTGGGGGATGAAAATTCGAAACTTTTGAAACCACGTCTTGTGGGGTATCGTTGAAAAGCTCTTGATGAGTACTCTACAAATCAATAAATAGTTTCTTGATAGCTCTCATATGACGCGAGATTTTAATGTTTGAAAATAATAACACTTAAAAGAATTATTATAATATCATAATTTTGTCTTGTTTAGCGGCTTTGCTAATTTTATTCATTGCTGATCTTGCGCACGGCCTCCAAGAATCTTATATCCTATTCTAATTGTCAAAACAAATGATTGTAGGCTCTTCCTCTTTACCGAATTCAGTTCTTATTACTGCAGGTTTACCATGCCAAGGCTAAAGAAGAAGAGTGCTATGCAGCGACAATAAATTAAACCAAAAGCACTTCGAAATCTACCTCCGCCTGTAGGCCTGCCTATAGGGATTTTTTATCTTGATACCTATTAATTTTATAAAGAAATGTGTTTAACAAAAAATGTTCTTTTCTCAATTATACATCTTCTGATTCTCTACGTATCGTATTTTTCTGTTCCAGGACGTTCTCTAAGTCTGTAGAGTGTTTTCTATCAGAATTAAACACAGTGTTTGTATTCTTGGCTGCAGACGAAGTGTTCGCCTCATTTAGCTAAGCCCAAGTATTCCACCTGACACGGCCCCACGTGACTCATTTCCACTGTTTGCTACACAACAAAGAATAAAAACACAATGACCTCCACATAGCAACACTTCAAACGCTTGCCAGTAATTTTTAGCCCCATTCTTCGAAATTTAATTACAGACATCCACATGTTCTCTTAGTATAGACTTAGAGACTGGTCCATTATACGAAGGTGGGAAGTTTAATAGTTGGCAACGTATCTATAAAATCAAGGTGAATTACAAGAAGTTCAAATCTCTTTTGTTGTATGTTCGTTGGATATCCAGCATACTTCAGAGAAAATAGGAGCTTTCTATCACAACGAATGCCTTCATATACCCTTAGCAACCAGGGAAGGCGGTTGAGGCCAGGTAGGTTCCTTCATCCGCTAGCAGCCTCACATTTACAAGCAGAGGGAATTAGGACCAACCGTAATTTCCTCTCCATGAGTCACATAGTCTACTTCAATCAGTCAATCTTAGATTTTTTTAATATGTCATTTTATCTTAAAATGCTAGTTATATATCAATTCTACGCATAAAAACAAGAAAAATGACACCAAACAATGTATAATTTACTATAATAGGAACATAGAACTTGAAAGCAATTTTCTCGTAACTTTTATTTATTTATTTGTTATAAATGTTCCTATTACAGGAAATTATACATTGTTTGGTGTCATTTTTCTTGTAATTATGTGTAGAATTGATATATAACTAACATTTTAAGATAAACTGACATATTAAAAAAATCTAAGATTGATTGATTGAAGTAGACTAGGTGACTCATGGGGAGGAAATTACGGTTGGTCCTAATTCCCTCTGCTTGTAAATGTGAGGGTGCTAGCGGGTGAAGGAAACCTACCTGGCCTCAACCGCCTTCCCTGGTTGCTAAGGGTATAGTAACCAGAAGAATTTGAGCTGGCTCTATCAACCTGTTTAAAATGAATTTTAGATCTGATAGAAAGCCAATGATTAAAAATACCATAGTTCAATACCATAAAATTATTCTTGATTCACAATATTAATTCCATACCGAAAAGGAGCAAGATGAGTCAAAGCCTGTCATTTGTTTTTCACTTCCTTCCTTCCTTCCTCAATCAATTCATTATAATGAATAAATTTTTTTAACCAATCCTCAAATAGTTTATTATACTACTGCATATTATGGAGATAAAATGGTCAATGCTTTGTGGGGCGGGTACTAAAAAGAGTGTGCGTGGAACGCCACGCGACAGAAGTGAAACATGTTTTAATTTTTGGATTTTTCAATTTTGGATTGTTGGACTTTTTAATATTGGGTTTTTGGACTTTTCAATTTTGGATTTTTGAATTTTTTTTATTTTTGATCTTTTAATTTTTTTAATTTTGGATTTTTAATTTATTAATTTTTGGATTTTCGATTTTTAACTGTGGATTTTTAATTTTTTTAAATTTGGATTTTCGGTCTTTATATTTTGGATTTTTAAATTTTGGATTTTGTTTTTAATTGTTTCACTTTTTTAAATTTCGGAATTTTGGAATTTTTAATTTTGGATTTTTTACTTTTTAAATTAAACTTTGGATTTGGGACTTTTTAATTTTGGATTTTTGTTTTTTAAATTTTGGATAAGCCTAATCGTTGAGTTGATTGTTTTCTGTGCAGTCCGTCACAGCCCCACTAATTTCGTGACTATTTTGTCCGTAACGCAAGTTTGGGTTACTCTCGATTTACTCCTACCGCGGCTAAAGAAGTTTCACTCCAAAAAGATATTTCCAACCTGCAGACTGAAATATAATAGACGAATTATGGATGCAGCAAGAATCTGATAATGGAAAAAGTGCTGCTCGCACTGAACGCTGAACACGGCAGAGAGCTTGTAGTTGTCTGGACGGTGGAATGATTTCGGTAGCAATAAGGCTGGGTATTGTACGGGAAGTGGAAGTGTAATTACTTGAAACTTATTGAATGGGGGTGGGCAGGTTGACCGTGCCCCAATATTGCACAAGTTTGTTATCAATAGGCGAACATGCTGTACAGTACATACCCAGGTGCGCATTGTAAAGTTCTGAATTAAATTTACTGCACCAAGTTAGAACTGTACTACTGCAATGTTCTCTGAACAATGGCCTTGCTACGCTTTTTGTTAACTGTATTACCATTCAAGGGAACAAAACCGTCGCAGTCCATTGCCTCGTATTTAGTCAAGAAGGGAATTTGCCTGACCTAGATCGTTTTTATTGAAGTGAAACTTCTTTAGCAGCGATAGGGGTAAATCGGGAACTTGTGTAACGCTGAAAATCGTCACGAAAATAGTGTAACGCTGAAAATCGTTAAGAAAATAGTGTTACGCTCAAAATCGTCACGAAATTAGTGAGGTGTAACGGACTGCACAGAAAACAGTCAACTCAATGATTAAGCTTATCCGAAATTTAAAAAAATTAAAAATTTAAAATTTAAAAATCCAAAATTTAAAAAATCTAAAAATCCAAAATTAAAAAATTGAAAATAAAAAATTAACAAATCCCAAAAATCAAAGATCCAAAATTTAAAAAATCCAGAATTCCAAAATTAAAAATTCAAAGATCTAAAATTGGAAAGTCCAAAAACCCAAAATTTAAAAAGTAAAAATTCAAAATAAAAAATAAAAAATTGAAAAACTAAAAAATCCAAAATTCAAAATTTAAAAATAAAAAAATCCAAAATTAAAAAGTATAAAATCCAAAATTAAAGAAGTAAAAAACCCAATATTAAAAAGCCCAACAATCCAAAAGTGAAAAATCCAATAATCGAAAATTGAAAAAATCCAGAAATGAAAACACGTTTCAATTCTGTCGCGTGGCGTTCCACGCACACTTTTTTATATTTCATAGTAGCACGGGTGCACGCGGCTTCGCCCACGATAATTAATTCAAGATTAACAATTAAAAACAAAATAATTAAAACTGACTATATTTATTAACACTTACAGGCGAATCATTCATAAACTAAACGATTAATAATTATAATAAAATAGCTAAAAATTCTGCTTTGGAGTTCATTCCACGATTAGAAAGCGTCTCCACTGTATTTGACATTATAAACAAAGGAATCGACCAGAATGAGCTCACAGAATCGCAACGATCGATAATTCCTTGCGATATATTAAAAAAATCGAAATGCTTTTATTTTCAAATTATGACAAAAAAAGCGAGAGACGCATAACCAAATCGACTATGTGCTAATAGATGCAAGGAGGCAGTCTAGTATAGGAGTGCAATATACGAGTATATATATATATCTTTACACGCTAGCGGCCGTAATTTTCAAGATATTTGAACCAAATTTTATTATGTTATTTCTAGGTACAATAGTTCGGACAAGTTCATTTTGTTATTTCTAGGTACAATAGTTCGGACAAGTTCATTAATGAGCAAAATTGGCCCAAGGGGGTGGTCGGGGGAGGGGGTTGAAATTTTAAAACATTTATATCTCGGCCCCGATGAAGTATAGAGGGGAACTTTGTTTGAATAAATTAGAGAACTCCCTATGGAGTTTACAGTGACACAAACGATTCGGGGGTTTTGGGGGTACGAATGGGGGTGGTGGGGATGGAAATTAGAAATTTTTTAAACCACGTCTTGTGGAGTATCGTTGAAAAGCTCTTGATGAGTACTCTACAAATCAATAACAAATCTTATATAAGCAGAGATTTGAATGTTTGAAAAAGTGCTCTTTCCTCTTTTTTTGCAGTTACTATTGCGGGTTTGTCATGCCAAGGCTAAAGAAGAAGAGTTCTGCGCAACGAAAATTAATTAAACCAAAAGCACTTCGAAATATACCTGCCTGTAGGCCTGCCTAAAGGGAATTTTTTTTCCCTTGGCGACGCAAGTAGTAGTTATAGGCCAGGTATAACTCAAAATGGCCGCCAACCGACGCCGCCCCCAGCGTCGCGACGCCATGACGTCATGGGTATCATATGAAAGCCCGCGCTATGCCCTTTCGTCCTAAGATGTTCCGACGCCGCCCCCGACGCCTGAGTTGTGCCCTTTTGGCAAAATGACGTCATGGGTATCATATGAAAGCCCGCGCTATGCCCTTTCGTCCTAAGATGTTCCGACGCCGCCCCCGACGCCTTAGTTGTGCCCTTTTGGCAAAATGACGTCATGGGTATCATATGAAAGCGCGCGATGTGCCCTTTCGTCCTATGGGGTTCCGACGTCTCCGACGCCGCCCCCGACGCCTGAGTTGTGCCCTTTGTACCGGCGACGCCATGACGTCATGGGAGTGGATTCGAATAATGTAATTACGCCCTTTGGCTCTGTGCTATTCCCGATTCATCCAGACTCCTTGTTAGGATTTAGGCCCTATGGTTAGTATTCCCGTTACGCAACAGGAACAGTCTCTATACTTAAGCCCTTTGATCCGTCACAGTCCTGTGATGTCATGGTAGTCGATTCGAATAATGTAATTAAGCCCTTTGGCTCTGTGCTGTTCCCGATTCATCCAGACGCCCTAGTTGTGCCCTTTTGGCAAAAATACGTCATGGGTGTCATATGAAAGCGTGAGATGTGCCCTTTCGTCCTGTGGTGTTCCGACGCCGCCCCCGACGCCCTAGTAGTGCCCTTTTGGCAAAAATACGTCATGGGTGTCATATGAAAGCGTGCGATGTGCCCTTTCGTCCTGTGGTGTTCCGACGCCGCCCCCGACGCCCTAGTAGTGCCCTTTTGGCAAAAATACGTCATGGGTGTCATATGAAAGCGTGCGATGTGCCCTTTCGTCCTATGGTGTTCCGACGCCTCCCCGACGCCCTAGTTGTGCCCTTTTGGCAAAAATACGTCATGGGTGTCATATGAAAGCGTGCGATGTGCCCTTTCGTCCTATGGTGTTCCGACGCCGCCCCGACGCCCTAGTTGTGCCCTTTGGCAAAAAATACGTCATGGGTGTCATATGAAAGCGTGAGATGTGCCCTTTCGTCCTGTGGTGTTCCGACGCCGCCCCGACGCCCTAGTTGTGCCCTTTTGGCAAAAAGACGTCATGGGTCGTTTCGAACAATTGAGTTACGCCTTTTAACACTATGTTATCCATATTCATCGTAAATGTTGTAATTAGGCCCTTTGGACCAAGGAGAGGTTAAAGACGTTATGGTAATCGATTCGAACAATTGAGTTACGCCATTTTAACACTATGATATCCCCGATTCATCCCGACGCCTTTAATTTGGCCCTTTGGACTAAGGAAAGGTTATAGATGTCATGGTAGTCGTTTCGAACAATTGAGTTACGCCTTTTAACACTATGTTATCCATATTCATCCCAAAGGCTGTAATTAGGCCCTATGGACCAAGGAAACGTTCTTGACGTCATGGGAGTCGTTTCGAACAATGTAATTATGCCCTTTCGCACTATGCTATCCAAATTCATCCCTACGGTTGTAATTCAGCCCTCATGACCAAAGGGAATGTTGTCAGGTCACGGGAATCGTTTCTAACAAAAAAAAGTTACGCTCTTTCGCACTATGCTATTCCCCGATTCATTCATTCATACACCTTTTACCATTTAAGCTCTTTGGTAGAAAATGTGTACGCATAGAGGCGCTGTTATGCAATTAAGAGCCAGGAGGTAAATAACAAGTGTTCCTACTATACTTACAGATACTGTAAGAGAGACCTATGAAAACAATTACGTACAACATGCCTGTAGAGCGCATTCCCTAACAATGTTTTGTTATTAAAAGATAAATAAGTTTATACTTACATAACCTTTTATATTTCATCTTCTATATAGCATCTATTCTCCTTCCAGATGAACAGTGTTATTATTAACTATATGTAAATGACTGTGTGTAAGGATTAGGAAAACGGTTAAGGTTAAATTTCATTTCAGACCGTCACAACCTTTTTATTGTGTATCATAAGATTGTCACGCTCCTGTGAAATAATGTGTATAAACAAAGGGCTTCACAGTAGTAGTGCTGCATGGTTTATTTCAACATACTGGGTTTACAAACACGATGACAGAATGGAATTTCATCACAAGGAAGTGATTGAATCACACACGCACACACACACATCCGCGTCAGTACTTGTTATGTGTAATCAATACGACATGTATAAAAGAGTTTTAACATGTGATCTCATACACTCTATATTTCCTAAGTGTCTATAGCTCTACGTGTGATTGAAAGTGATAGTGATTCAACTGCTTCTTCCAGAAAAAAAAACCATTAGCATCAGAGGTATGTTTTATTTAACTTCAGGTTTGTTTAAAAACACGTAATGAATATTGTCTATTATCCATGACTTTAAACTTAAAACAATTTGTTGTGCACATTTTGCTTCAGGAAAAGTATGGAATTTACAGACAGTAATACATTTAGGTAGAATATTTAAATTTGGACAATTGAAATCAAATAGATCGTAGACCTCAACAGACGGAATAATGTTGTGTAGAAATTGTTTCTTCTGACAACCTTTCACAAATACATGATCACAATTGTTGAAAATGTTTCTTACAATATTTTCCATGTGACCATAATCTACAAATCCATGATCGTATTTTAATCCATGATGAAAATGTTCTAAGTAATGTTTTGTCATATCGTTTACAACACGGTCTTCAGGGCTGTTGAATAATAGATGTACACTGTTTTCACATTTCAAATCACAAGAAAAAATTCTTTTACAAAAAATTGACCTGTTGATTGTTCGACAAAACCCTGTACGTCTGCAACTCGGCCACCCTCTACGATCAAAAGAAAACAATATATCACTAACATAATTCATACGTTTTGGTCAGTATAAAGTACATAAATCATAACCTTTTGTTCTTTTTTCTTTAACATCTAAAGTAATATTGAACACTACTGGTTGTGAGATTGAAACACACCTTGCCCCATAAGTAGTGTTATTGAATTTCTCAATTATAGATACCATCTGAAAAGAAAAAAGGTATTTAATATAACATTTTTATACACTATGTCAACAATAAACTCTAGCTGATAATGACTAACAACTTAGTAACAAAATAGTAAAACATAGAAACTGATAGAAATAGGAAAACAAACAAACATGACGTTACTTACTTCGTTAATTGTAAAAGAAAAGACAAAGTCTATGTTAGAAGAACAGATACTGATGCTGCCGACAAGTATGTAGTCTACAGTATTCACAGAACGAACGATGAAACAGTGTTTAATGATGGGACAATAAAGTCAACCTTTTTATAGCGATATTAAGTAACTGTTTCCCCCTCTTCGAACTTACAATCGTTTCTTGTTTGAAATAGATAGACTTAGATGCAGGAATGCGATTTCCTAGGATAGCGTCATAACATATTTTCTCTAACCATTTCATCATATACTAGAAATAGATTTAACCCTCTTTCTCTTCAGAATAACAATATAACTCAGTCGTCAAATGGTGAAACTATGTTATATTCTCCTCTCGTACCCTACAGCTATCTATAAATATAATAGTGAAAGTATTTGCTATCTTAAAGTAATCTTCGAAACCCATGTAGATCAACATGTACAAAATTAATTTGAAAATGTCGACATGTATACTTAAGTCGCTATGAAAACTAAATGCTTTATACAAATCATGGTTGAAAAAGGACAAAGCATGCCTTTTCATACTGTATAAAACACAACTTGTGATTAAAAATTATACTATTATTACTAACATGTACCAAATTAATTTTAAAATAACGACATGTAAACTTAAGTCGCTATGAAAACTAAATTATTTATACAAATGTCTTACATGTACAGTACAACTGCTATGAAAACTAAAATATTTATACAGCTCTTGGTTGAAAATCTGACAATACGTGCCATTTCATACTGTATAAAACACAGCTTGTGATTAAAACAAAAACTGTTTTCCCTTTAGGATGTTGTAACAAAGACCTTGAGATGTCGTTAAGTAAGTAAGTAGACAAGTATGACAAACACAGCGAATACGTTACGACATTGTACACGTAAGTCTTTATGAAAAATAAATTATTTATACAAGTCATGGTTGAAAGCTGACAAAGCGTGTCTTTTCATACTGTATAAAACAAATCTTGTGTTAAAAAAAGTATAAAGTATTTAAATGTAGAAAATATTACTAACATGTACCAAATTAATTTTAAAATATCGACATGTAAACTTAAGTCGCTATGAAAACTAAATTATTTATACAAATGTCTTACATGTACAGTACAACTGCTATGAAAACTAAAATATTTATACAGCTCTTGGTTGAAAATCTGACAATACGTGCCATTTCATACTGTATAAAACACAGCTTGTGATTAAAACAAAAACTGTTTTCCCTTTAGGATGTTGTAACAAAGACCTTGAGATGTCGTTAAGTAAGTAAGTAGACAAGTATGACAAACACAGCAAATACGTTACGACATTGTACACATAAGTCTTTATGAAAACTAAATTATTTATACAAGTCATGGTTGAAAGCTGACAAAGCGTGTCTTTTCATACTGTATAAAACAAATCTTGTGTTAAAAAAAAAACAGTATAAAGTATTTAAATGTAGAAAATATTACTAACATGTACCAAATGATTTTTGAAAATGTCGTCCTTGTACACGTAATTCGCTATGAAAACGAACTTATTTATACAACTCCTGGTTAAAAACCGAGGGAAACGATTCTGCATTACCTTTGTTATTCACATAGTTTGGAGAATGACATTACACATCGTTATGAAACTAACTTATTTATACAAGTCATGGATGAAAACCGACAAAGCGTACCTTTTCATACTGTATAAAACACAACTGGTGATTGAAAATGTACAACTTTATTCAGATGTAGAAAATATTAGTGCTTTCACAGCACAACTTGTGATTAAAAAACTCAAGCGTGTCTTTTCGTAGTGTATAAAACACAACTTGTGATTGAAAAGTACAATTGTATTCACATGTCAGAAATAATAATGTTATAACAACACAACATGTCCTAGATTAATTGAAAATGGCATACATGTACACATCACTTGCTATGAAAACTAAAATAATTATACAACTCAAGGTTGAAAACTGATTGAAAAGGTACAACTTTATTCAGATGTAGAAAATATTAGTGCTTTCTCAACACAACGTGTGATAAAAAACTTTACAATATTATTAAATGTACCAAATTAATTTTGAAAATGTCTACCTTCTACACTTCCATCGTTATGAAACTAACTTATTTATACAAGTCATGGATGAAAACCAACAAAGCGTACCTTTTCATACTGTATAAAACACAACTGGTGATTGAAAATGTACAACTTTATTCAGATGTAGAAAATATTAGTGCTTTCACAGCACAACTTGTGATTAAAAAACTCAAGCGTGTCTTTTCGTAGTGTATAAAACACAACTTGTGATTGAAAACGTACAACTGTATTCAGATGTTGTAAATACTAATGTTATTTCAACCCAACATGTGCTAAATTACTTTGAAAATGTCATACATTTACACTTCACTTGTTATGAAAACTAAAATATTTATACAACTCACGGTTGAAAACTTACAATGCTTGGCTTTTCATCTGTATAAAACACAACTTGTGATTAAAATCGCTATGAAAACTATAATGTTTATACAAGAATTGACAAAGCGTGTCTTTTCATAATGTATAAACACACAACTTGGAATTGAAAATGTACAATTTTATTTTATAACGAGAAACTACAGAAAACAGATGGCTCAGATACACTTAAAGCGTGAACCCAACTTAGAGTGTAAGATTTATTATATCACAGCTTTGGTTAGGCTATGTTAGGTTAGGAAAGGTTGGGTTAGGGTATGTTCACAGCTTTGGTTAGGTTAGGATAGGTTAAGAAATGTTAGGTTACGATATGTTAGGTTACGGTATGTTAGGTTATCTCGGAGGAAAGAAAAAAAAAACTCGTCGCATAACCCAACTTATAGTGTACGATTTATTATATCACCGCTTTGGTTAGGTTAGGTTAGGAAAGGTTAGGTTATGTTACGGTATGTTTGGTTAGGTTAGGAAAGGTTAGGTTATGTTACGGTATGTTTGGTTAGGTTAGGAAAGGTTAGGTTAGTTAGGATCACCGCTTTGGTTAAGTTAGGTTAGGTTTGGAAAGGTTAGGTTAGGTTACGACATGTTAGGTTAGGTTAGGAAGGGTTAAGTTAGGTTAGGTTACGGTATGTTAGGTTAGGTTATCTCGGCTGAGGAAATTAAAAAACTCGTCGCGCGACGAGTTTTTTCTTCAATTTCCTCCGAGATAACCTAACCTAACATACCGTAACCTAACCTAACTTAACCCTTCCTAACCTAACCTAACATGTCGTAACCTAACCTAACCTTTCCAAACCTAACCTAACTTAACCAAAGCGGTGATCCTAACTAACCTAACCTTTCCTAACCTAACCAAACATACCGTAACATAACCTAACCTTTCCTAACCTAACCAAACATACCGTAACATAACCTAACCTTTCCTAACCTAACCTAACCAAAGCGGTGATATAATAAATCGTACACTATAAGTTGGGTTATGCGACGAGTTTTTTTTTTTCTTTCCTCCGAGATAACCTAACATACCGTAACCTAACATATCGTAACCTAACATTTCTTAAAAGATCCTAACCTAACCAAAGCTGTGAACATACCCTAACCCAACCTTTCCTAACCTAACATAGCCTAACCAAAGCTGTGATATAATAAATCTTACACTCTAAGTTGGGTTCACGCTTTAAGTGTATCTGAGCCATCTGTTTTCTGTAGTTTCTCGTTATAAAATAAAATTGTACATTTTCAATTCCAAGTTGTGTGTTTATACATTATGAAAAGACACGCTTTGTCAATTCTTGTATAAACATTATAGTTTTCATAGCGATTTTAATCACAAGTTGTGTTTTATACAGATGAAAAGCCAAGCATTGTAAGTTTTCAACCGTGAGTTGTATAAATATTTTAGTTTTCATAACAAGTGAAGTGTAAATGTATGACATTTTCAAAGTAATTTAGCACATGTTGGGTTGAAATAACATTAGTATTTACAACATCTGAATACAGTTGTACGTTTTCAATCACAAGTTGTGTTTTATACACTACGAAAAGACACGCTTGAGTTTTTTAATCACAAGTTGTGCTGTGAAAGCACTAATATTTTCTACATCTGAATAAAGTTGTACATTTTCAATCACCAGTTGTGTTTTATACAGTATGAAAAGGTACGCTTTGTTGGTTTTCATCCATGACTTGTATAAATAAGTTAGTTTCATAACGATGGAAGTGTAGAAGGTAGACATTTTCAAAATTAATTTGGTACATTTAATAATATTGTAAAGTTTTTTATCACACGTTGTGTTGAGAAAGCACTAATATTTTCTACATCTGAATAAAGTTGTACCTTTTCAATCAGTTTTCAACCTTGAGTTGTATAATTATTTTAGTTTTCATAGCAAGTGATGTGTACATGTATGCCATTTTCAATTAATCTAGGACATGTTGTGTTGTTATAACATTATTATTTCTGACATGTGAATACAATTGTACTTTTCAATCACAAGTTGTGTTTTATACACTACGAAAAGACACGCTTGAGTTTTTTAATCACAAGTTGTGCTGTGAAAGCACTAATATTTTCTACATCTGAATAAAGTTGTACATTTTCAATCACCAGTTGTGTTTTATACAGTATGAAAAGGTACGCTTTGTCGGTTTTCATCCATGACTTGTATAAATAAGTTAGTTTCATAACGATGTGTAATGTCATTCTCCAAACTATGTGAATAACAAAGGTAATGCAGAATCGTTTCCCTCGGTTTTTAACCAGGAGTTGTATAAATAAGTTCGTTTTCATAGCGAATTACGTGTACAAGGACGACATTTTCAAAAATCATTTGGTACATGTTAGTAATATTTTCTACATTTAAATACTTTATACTGTTTTTTTTTTTAACACAAGATTTGTTTTATACAGTATGAAAAGACACGCTTTGTCAGCTTTCAACCATGACTTGTATAAATAATTTAGTTTTCATAAAGACTTACGTGTACAATGTCGTAACGTATTTGCTGTGTTTGTCATACTTGTCTACTTACTTACTTAACGACATCTCAAGGTCTTTGTTACAACATCCTAAAGGGAAAACAGTTTTTGTTTTAATCACAAGCTGTGTTTTATACAGTATGAAATGGCACGTATTGTCAGATTTTCAACCAAGAGCTGTATAAATATTTTAGTTTTCATAGCAGTTGTACTGTACATGTAAGACATTTGTATAAATAATTTAGTTTTCATAGCGACTTAAGTTTACATGTCGATATTTTAAAATTAATTTGGTACATGTTAGTAATATTTTCTACATTTAAATACTTTATACTTTTTTTAACACAAGATTTGTTTTATACAGTATGAAAAGACACGCTTTGTCAGCTTTCAACCATGACTTGTATAAATAATTTATTTTTCATAAAGACTTACGTGTACAATGTCGTAACGTATTCGCTGTGTTTGTCATACTTGTCTACTTACTTACTTAACGACATCTCAAGGTCTTTGTTACAACATCCTAAAGGGAAAACAGTTTTTGTTTTAATCACAAGCTGTGTTTTATACAGTATGAAATGGCACGTATTGTCAGATTTTCAACCAAGAGCTGTATAAATATTTTAGTTTTCATAGCAGTTGTACTGTACATGTAAGACATTTGTATAAATAATTTAGTTTTCATAGCGACTTAAGTTTACATGTCGTTATTTTAAAATTAATTTGGTACATGTTAGTAATAATAGTATAATTTTTAATCACAAGTTGTGTTTTATACAGTATGAAAAGGCATGCTTTGTCCTTTTTCAACCATGATTTGTATAAAGCATTTAGTTTTCATAGCGACTTAAGTATACATGTCGACATTTTCAAATTAATTTTGTACATGTTGATCTACATGGGTTTCGAAGATTACTTTAAGATAGCAAATACTTTCACTATTATATTTATAGATAGCTGTAGGGTACGAGAGGAGAATATAACATAGTTTCACCATTTGACGACTGAGTTATATTGTTATTCTGAAGAGAAAGAGGGTTAAATCTATTTCTAGTATATGATGAAATGGTTAGAGAAAATATGTTATGACGCTATCCTAGGAAATCGCATTCCTGCATCTAAGTCTATCTATTTCAAACAAGAAACGATTGTAAGTTCGAAGAGGGGGAAACAGTTACTTAATATCGCTATAAAAAGGTTGACTTTATTGTCCCATCATTAAACACTGTTTCATCGTTCGTTCTGTGAATACTGTAGACTACATACTTGTCGGCAGCATCAGTATCTGTTCTTCTAACATAGACTTTGTCTTTTCTTTTACAATTAACGAAGTAAGTAACGTCATGTTTGTTTGTTTTCCTATTTCTATCAGTTTCTATGTTTTACTATTTTGTTACTAAGTTGTTAGTCATTATCAGCTAGAGTTTATTGTTGACATAGTGTATAAAAATGTTATATTAAATACCTTTTTTCTTTTCAGATGGTATCTATAATTGAGAAATTCAATAACACTACTTATGGGGCAAGGTGTGTTTCAATCTCACAACCAGTAGTGTTCAATATTACTTTAGATGTTAAAGAAAAAAGAACAAAAGGTTATGATTTATGTACTTTATACTGACCAAAACGTATGAATTATGTTAGTGATATATTGTTTTCTTTTGATCGTAGAGGGTGGCCGAGTTGCAGACGTACAGGGTTTTGTCGAACAATCAACAGGTCAATTTTTTGTAAAAGAATTTTTTCTTGTGATTTGAAATGTGAAAACAGTGTACATCTATTATTCAACAGCCCTGAAGACCGTGTTGTAAACGATATGACAAAACATTACTTAGAACATTTTCATCATGGATTAAAATACGATCATGGATTTGTAGATTATGGTCACATGGAAAATATTGTAAGAAACATTTTCAACAATTGTGATCATGTATTTGTGAAAGGTTGTCAGAAGAAACAATTTCTACACAACATTATTCCGTCTGTTGAGGTCTACGATCTATTTGATTTCAATTGTCCAAATTTAAATATTCTACCTAAATGTATTACTGTCTGTAAATTCCATACTTTTCCTGAAGCAAAATGTGCACAACAAATTGTTTTAAGTTTAAAGTCATGGATAATAGACAATATTCATTACGTGTTTTTAAACAAACCTGAAGTTAAATAAAACATACCTCTGATGCTAATGGTTTTTTTTCTGGAAGAAGCAGTTGAATCACTATCACTTTCAATCACACGTAGAGCTATAGACACTTAGGAAATATAGAGTGTATGAGATCACATGTTAAAACTCTTTTATACATGTCGTATTGATTACACATAACAAGTACTGACGCGGATGTGTGTGTGTGCGTGTGTGTTTCAATCACTTCCTTGTGATGAAATTCCATTCTGTCATCGTGTTTGTAAACCCAGTATGTTGAAATAAACCATGCAGCACTACTACTGTGAAGCCCTTTGTTTATACACATTATTTCACAGGAGCGTGACAATCTTATGATACACAATAAAAAGGTTGTGACGGTCTGAAATGAAATTTAACCTTAACCGTTTTCCTAATCCTTACACACAGTCATTTACATATAGTTAATAATAACACTGTTCATCTGGAAGGAGAATAGATGCTATATAGAAGATGAAATATAAAAGGTTATGTAAGTATAAACTTATTTATCTTTTAATAACAAAACATTGTTAGGGAATGCGCTCTACAGGCATGTTGTACGTAATTGTTTTCATAGGTCTCTCTTACAGTATCTGTAAGTATAGTAGGAACACTTGTTATTTACCTCCTGGCTCTTAATTGCATAACAGCGCCTCTATGCGTACACATTTTCTACCAAAGAGCTTAAATGGTAAAAGGTGTATGAATGAATGAATCGGGGAATAGCATAGTGCGAAAGAGCGTAACTTTTTTTTGTTAGAAACGATTCCCGTGACCTGACAACATTCCCTTTGGTCATGAGGGCTGAATTACAACCGTAGGGATGAATTTGGATAGCATAGTGCGAAAGGGCATAATTACATTGTTCGAAACGACTCCCATGACGTCAAGAACGTTTCCTTGGTCCATAGGGCCTAATTACAGCCTTTGGGATGAATATGGATAACATAGTGTTAAAAGGCGTAACTCAATTGTTCGAAACGACTACCATGACATCTATAACCTTTCCTTAGTCCAAAGGGCCAAATTACAGGCGTCGGGATGAATCGGGGATATCATAGTGTTAAAATGGCGTAACTCAATTGTTCGAATCGATTACCATAACGTCTTTAACCTCTCCTTGGTCCAAAGGGCCTAATTACAACATTTACGATGAATATGGATAACATAGTGTTAAAAGGCGTAACTCAATTGTTCGAAACGACCCATGACGTCTTTTTGCCAAAAGGGCACAACTAGGGCGTCGGGGCGGCGTCGGAACACCACAGGACGAAAGGGCACATCTCACGCTTTCATATGACACCCATGACGTATTTTTGCCAAAAGGGCACAACTAGGGCGTCGGGGCGGCGTCGGAACACCACAGGACGAAAGGGCACATCTCACGCTTTCATATGACACCCATGACGTATTTTTTGCCAAAGGGCACAACTAGGGCGTCGGGGCGGCGTCGGAACACCATAGGACGAAAGGGCACATCGCACGCTTTCATATGACACCCATGACGTATTTTTGCCAAAAGGGCACAACTAGGGCGTCGGGGAGGCGTCGGAACACCATAGGACGAAAGGGCACATCGCACGCTTTCATATGACACCCATGACGTATTTTTGCCAAAAGGGCACTACTAGGGCGTCGGGGGCGGCGTCGGAACACCACAGGACGAAAGGGCACATCGCACGCTTTCATATGACACCCATGACGTATTTTTGCCAAAAGGGCACTACTAGGGCGTCGGGGGCGGCGTCGGAACACCACAGGACGAAAGGGCACATCTCACGCTTTCATATGACACCCATGACGTATTTTTGCCAAAAGGGCACAACTAGGGCGTCTGGATGAATCGGGAACAGCACAGAGCCAAAGGGCTTAATTACATTATTCGAATCGACTACCATGACATCACAGGACTGTGACGGATCAAAGGGCTTAAGTATAGAGACTGTTCCTGTTGCGTAACGGGAATACTAACCATAGGGCCTAAATCCTAACAAGGAGTCTGGATGAATCGGGAATAGCACAGAGCCAAAGGGCGTAATTACATTATTCGAATCCACTCCCATGACGTCATGGCGTCGCCGGTACAAAGGGCACAACTCAGGCGTCGGGGGCGGCGTCGGAGACGTCGGAACCCCATAGGACGAAAGGGCACATCGCGCGCTTTCATATGATACCCATGACGTCATTTTGCCAAAAGGGCACAACTAAGGCGTCGGGGGCGGCGTCGGAACATCTTAGGACGAAAGGGCATAGCGCGGGCTTTCATATGATACCCATGACGTCATTTTGCCAAAAGGGCACAACTCAGGCGTCGGGGGCGGCGTCGGAACATCTTAGGACGAAAGGGCATAGCGCGGGCTTTCATATGATACCCATGACGTCATGGCGTCGCGACGCTGGGGGCGGCGTCGGTTGGCGGCCATTTTGAGTTATACCTGGCCTATAACTACTGACGCACTCTAATCGAGAAATATACCCGGAGTTTTTTAGCTTTTTAGTTATTAATAGTAACATTTATTTATTAATTAATAATATGTTAATAATTTTGCTGTTAAATGAATTATTTTTAAAATATCTGGCGATTCAGTTAATAAACGCGGGAAAAGCCACGGCCACCTGCTAATAACGTAATAAACACATTGGATTTAACATTTTAGCTCATACACAATTTTACCATATTGAATGTAAACTGTAGTAAGCTATTAAAATTAAAATTAGTCAAACATTAAAAACACTTTTTCTCCACTTACATTATTTATGTAGAACCGGTTTCAAGGGAAGAAGCTCCCTCATCCTCAGCTGATGGTTGACTGGCACTA
Source organism: Ectobius pallidus (assembly GCA_964059195.1). Lineage (NCBI taxonomy): Eukaryota > Metazoa > Arthropoda > Insecta > Blattodea > Ectobiidae > Ectobius > Ectobius pallidus. The sequence goes on from CAXKWD010000003.1 coordinate 14,922,803, forward strand.
GGTTGATATGGATCTGTAGTCGACGTCGTGCTGCCACCTGTCTTCCTCAAGGTTAAACTAAACTTCTCGTCCACCGTAGGGATCTCAAAGTTCATGACCCTCTCTCCATTTTTTATGATGAAGATCCTTTCCCAAGCTCTTAATTCCAACGGTTGTTTAACATATTTCAATAATTTGATGTCCTCCTTAATATGATGATCATATGGATAAGCTTGATATGCTGGGGCCGAGTTTTCCGTATGCAATAGTCTGACATTCCTTAAATGTTCCTTCATTCTTGTTTCTAAATTTCTCATAGTTTGGCCTATGTAAACTTTATGACAGTCTTGACAATCTATCTGATAAATGCCTGATCGTTTGACTTCCGGGGTACTATTTCTTAGTGGGTGATTTAGTAGATTCCTGAGATTAAATTTGTTCTGTGGTGCTAATTTTATGTTGAGACCTTGAAATACTCTCTCAAATTTGTGAAGTAGTCTCGGATGAAAGGTGAACTTTTTAAATATTGGTTTCTTCTCTTCTGTGTTAGATAAAGTACAGGTATCCTTAATCATTTTCCTTTTTTTGTGTCTGAAAATCAGGCATTTATCAGATAGATTGTCAAGACTGTCATAAAGTTTACATAGGCCAAACTATGAGAAATTTAGAAACAAGAATGAAGGAACATTTAAGGAATGTCAGACTATTGCATACGGAAAACTCGGCCCCAGCATATCAAGCTTATCCATATGATCATCATATTAAGGAGGACATTAATTATTGAAATATGTTAAACAACCGTTGGAATTAAGAGCTTGGGAAAGGATCTTCATCATAAAAAATGGAGAGAGGGTCATGAACTTTGAGATCCCTACGGTGGACGAGAAGTTTAGTTTAACCTTGAGGAAGACAGGTGGCAGCACGACGTCGACTACAGATCCATATCAACCTAGTGCCAGTCAACCATCAGCTGAGGATGAGGGAGCTTCTTCCCTTGAAACCGGTTCTACATAAATAATGTAAGTGGAGCAAAAAGTGTTTTTAATGTCTGACTAATTTTAATTTTAATTGAACATGCTCTACGGTATAAAAGACTTCATACTGATTTTAATGTAGTAAGCTACTTGAAAATGCGAACGGTAGGCCTACTTATTAGAAAATATCCGGTCTACCTCAATGAAACACTGCTATTGGCTCGACCTGTGTTATTGCTCGGACAAGTAGCACTCTTGCCAACCTCACAGAACGTATTCATTAGCTTACTTTTACACACATAACTGGTTAGGTTGGACTGTTGGAACCGCCGCAAGAGCGAAACTAAACAATTCATGGATGTTTGAATTAATTAGTGGCCCTATGCGAAAGAGCAAGTACGTTCTTTGTAATAGCACTTGATAAATCCCGTGTTTCGTGTGGTACTGTAGCGAAGTACATCAAAGACTGTTGCCATGGGTACCAGAACGGAAATATCCAAAGCCCTCTTACGCCCATTCGTTACTTGGTACAAACTCCCTCCACAGCAGCGCTGTTCTACTTCTTCTGCCTACTCACTGGTTAGTCACGTATATATAGAGCATAGTTTTCTGAACATCTTGATATATAGGTCTTATATGTTTCGTTATTATTAAGCCTAAGCCAAGCAGAGCGACCTGGATGGATAAAATACCATAAGACAGCGTTTCTCAACCTATGGTCCGCGGACCACTGGTGGTCCGGGAAGATGGTGCACATGGTCCGCAGACATAGGCTAATTAAAAAATATGAAGCAAGTGGAAAGTAAAGAAGTAAAATTTATTCACATATTTCGTAATAATGACCTATAACTAATACCCCAAATATTAAGATTTAGCACCATTTAGTTCCGTAAAATTTTTTAGGCATTGTAGGGGTCCTCGGGTTCAAAAAGGTTGAGAAACGCTGCCATAAGGCATGTCATTTTCTTTTCGCTCTCCTGTAAAATTACATTTTTTGTACTTCAGGTACCATTTTCTGAAAAGCTATTCATGCTAAAATAATGAAACTTCCAGGAATTCATTATAGATGGATGACAAATCTCCCTTAGCAGAATTATGGGAAAAGTCTTGACTATACAGAATTTTCAACTATTTTTTTTTTAAGTCGTGAAGATCTCATTCAGTTTTCGTGCAGTAATATTGTACATATTAGACTGATTGTGCTAGGGTAAATAGTAGAACCTATTGTTAGTAAGTTCCCAAAGTTTCACAAAAATGTAAGCTACAGAAATTGAATAAAGCGTAAACCTATAGTTGGCCAAAGCAGAGAACTTCTCTGCGGGGTGCACTGCTAATTAGAGGGGCAAGAGGAGGTGGTAGTAGAGGAGGCGGTGAGGGCTGCAATCACAGGTGGCTAAACGATTGCTTATTGGCTGCCGTGCGCGTGATTGTTGCCGCCGCACGTGCCGAAATGCTCTATTAGCAAAGTTAAAAATATTTGGCAAGCACTTCAGTTGCTTATAATTTCTGTGCAGTTTTATTTTACTTTTCTTATAATATCTGTGCAATTAGTTTTATTATAATTTCCGACTCATAGATTTTTTTGTTGGTATTATCATCTTGTTTCAGTTTTCTGTTTTTTGCCCCTTATCAATTACAGCATTTACCCGGAAACCCCGAAAAACTACGGAAATCCGGAGAAAATGAGTTTTTCTTTGTTCTTTGCTCCTGATATGCCCAGAGAATTTCTGACTCACATATTTTTTGTTGGTATTGTCACATAGTTTAAGGTTTCAGTTGTTTGCCTCTTACCAATTACAACATATCTCCGGAAAACGCGGAAAACCACGTATATACGGAGAAAATGACAATTTTTTTTATCTTTGTTCTTTGCTCCTAGTATTCAAAGGGAATTGGCGACTCATATGGTTTTGTGTTAGTATTGCAATCTAGATTAAGGTTCCAGTTGTTTGCCTCTTATCAATTACAGTATATCCCCATAAAACTCGGACAACCACGGAAATCCGCAGAAAATGACTTTGTTTTAATTTTTTTACCTTAGTTGTTTGCTCCTAATATTCCCAGGGAATGTCTGACTTACATATTTGTTTGTTGGCATTGTCATCTAGATTAAGGTTTTAGTTGTCTGTCCGTTATCAATTACAGCATATCCCCGTAAAACCCGGAAAACCACGGAAATCCACAGAATTTCTAGAACTCGAAACTTGTGATGTACAGTCACTGTAACCGTTATTGCGAAATAATTCTTCTGCTTCAGGTGTGTCCTTTGCAGTTACAAAAGGGTGAGTATGTGGACTACGAGATATCTGCCATAATTGTGATGGTCACATGCAAAGAAAAGGGGAATCATAACTTCTAAACATGCCAAGTGTAAGTTAAAGTTCTTTTTCTTAGTTGCTCGCTGAAATCTTAAAATCAATGACACTAATTTGTCCATATTACCAATCCAAAATTGTGCTGTTTTACCCAATGTCCCTTCTCTAACTTCAGTCAAGAAAGTAGGGTAGTGACTGTGGAAGGTTTGGCAAGATAAATTATCATTCACAGATTTCAAATTTGAATATGAAGGGTGTTCTGCCAGGTTTTCAATCGCTTTCATCCCTTCAGCATCAGGATTTTTTCCAGTATTCTTTGTCATGCTGTAATTGGTGAGGGGGAAACAACTGAAACCTTAAACTATATGGCAATAAAAACAAAAATTATGTAATTCAGAAATTCCCTGGGAATATTGGTATCAAAGAGCAAAGATTAAAAAAAATTTAAAAGATATTAAAGCAAACTCATTTTCTCCGGATTTTCGGGGTTTTCCGGAGATAAGATGTAATTGATAAGGGGGAAACAACTAACCCCTTAATATAGATGGCAATACCAACACAAAAGCATATGAGTCACACATTCTCTTTGAATATTAGGAGCAAAGAACTACGATTTAAAAAAATTAAAGCAAACTCATTTTCTCCGGATTTTCGTGGTTTTCGGAGTTTTCCGGAGATAAGATGTAATTGATAAGGGCAAACAACTGAAACCTAGAACTAGATGGCAATACCAACAAACAAAAATCCCTTGGAATATTAGGAGCAAAGAACAAAGAATTTAAAGAAATTTAAAAAAAAAATCAATTTCTCTGGATTGCCGTGGTTTTAGGAGTTTTCTGGAGATATGCTATAATTCATAAGGGGCAAACAACTGAAACCTTAATCTAGATGGCAATACCAAGAAAAAACATACGAACCAGAAATTCCCTTTGAATATTAGGAGTAAAGAACAAAGATTTAAAAATAAAACAGTCATTTTCTCCGACTATACGTGGTTTTCGGGGTTTTCCGGGTGTATGCTGTAATTGGCAAGGGGAAAATAACTGAAACCTTAATCTAGATGGCAATACCAACACAAAAATATATGATTCACCAATTCCCTTTGAATACTAGGAGGAAAGAACAAAGATTTAAAAAAAATTAAACGAAGCCATTTTCTCCGGATGTCAGTGGTTTTCGGAGTTTTCCGGGCTTATGCTGTAATTGATAAGTGGCAAACAACTCAAACCTTAATGTAGATGGTAATGCCAATAAAAAACATGAGTCACAAATTCGCTTTGAATATTAGGAGCAAAGAACAGAGATTTAAAAAACAAAACAAAGTCATTTTCTCCGTATATACGTGGTTTTCCGGGGATATGTTGTAATTTGTAAGGGGCAAACAACTGAAACCTTAAACTAGATGCCAATATCAACAAAATGTGTGAGTCAGAAATTCCCTGGGAATATTAAGAGCAAAGAACAATGAAAAATTAAAACAAATTCATTTTCTCCGGATTTCCGTGGTTTTCCGGATTTTCCGGGTAAATGCTGTAATTGACAAGAGGCAAACAACTAAAAACTTAAACTAGATGGCAATACCAACAAAAAAATATGTGTCGGAAATTCCCACGGGGGGGAGTGTTTCATATTAGTGGCCCATGGTCTAGGAGGAGAATGTTTTCATAACAGATAGTGTACTGTACTACAATGTTAATAATAGCACGGCACGGTTCCGACTCGTAACGTAACGGCCACATTCCTCGCATTCCTCACAGAGAAGTTCTTTGCTTTGGAACACTATACCTATGTCAAGGAAAGTAACTGTAAAACTAAATTATCACCTGTGTGTTAAAAAATTCTTTCCTACCAAAAAGTGAGTTATATAGAACAACCAATCTCTGCGTATTTTAAACTACAGAGTGCACTTGCAAAGCATAAAAAAATTCAACTAAATCTGACTGTTAACACCTGAGTTGTGCCTTCTTGAACATACGCTGTATTTTCTATAATTTTGCTAGCGTTAACTACCATCTCCCCTTAAACTTATTTGTCTTTTGCTTCATCAGGTACATCTTCCGTTTTGGTTGTTATTTTATCTACTACAGTTTGAGGAAGTACTGTGTTCGACTCTGATATTCGATAGAGAGTATTCAGCATAACCCTTTCAAAGCTTAAGTTCATTAGAATGTAACTTGACTGTAAGACTCAGAAGGAAAAGATCACTTGGAAGACCTAGACGAAGGAGGGATGACAATATTAGGATAAATTAAAGGGAAGTAGGATTTGCGATGGATGGTTGAAGTTAGCACAGAATAGGATTGAATGGCGGGCTCATGTAAGCGCGGCAATGAACCTTCGGGTTCCATAAAATAGATATTCCTTTGGCTTGCTTGGGAATTGTCTATTGCCATTGAGTAAGTAAGTAATATCACAGAATGAATGAGAGAGATTTTTATAATTGATGCATTTAAAAATGAAAATTTTGGGGCCATTTTGGCCCAAAATGCCCCTAGAAATTTGAATTAATTACTTTATTTGATGTCATATTAATAGTAGTGTTAAGCTATGATTAAAATTTGTGCTGTTTTGTTGCCAAGTCATAACTAACCATTTCAATGCCCGGTTTCTACAAACTAGTGAATTACCTATGGGTGAGTTATCCATGGACAAATTAGTTCCATTTAATCTACAATGATATAATGAGCAAGGCCTTGGAGTTGTACAGTTAATTTAATTCAGAAGGCTTTGATTCTCATTGTTTAAATATTACTATTGATCCTATGAAAGGTTAAATTTTATCCAGCCATCCATGAAAGGATAAATTAACCCTTCGAAAGATCTAGCCCGAGTTTGTAGGAACATTTTTTCTGTCATTTTCAGATTTACCCAGAGGACATTTATCTAGAAACTCGCCACAAGTGTATGTGATTGCTATCTTTAAATTATTTGTGTTTGTGTGGTGTTATTTTTGTGTAAATTCTGTCCATTGGATAATTTACCCATAGGTAATTCGCGAGTTTAGAAACCGGCCATTAATTATACAAATCCTAGAGCCGTTTTTGAGAAAATCGATCTGGAGCATAACTCGCAGATCGACTACAAAAATTAAAATATAAGCAGGGAGAAACCGTTACATACATAATGATTGAACAATTTCATTCCTGTTAAGAAAAGAATAAGGTACTTCATCTGCGAGTGGTAAACATAAAGTATGAATTTAAAGATTTGTTATTTAAGAATAAGAACAGAATTTGCTACCTGAAGATAACATATATTAATTGGAATGTATTCCCATAAAAGTGTATTCCAGTCTTTGGATATGAAAATCATATAATATTTATTTTGTAACAACCCTTGATATATGCAAAAGCTGACGGTCTACATGTCAATGATTCAATCGAAATATTTATCCACTCCGGTTTGAAAATGTTACCACTGCTGTGTTTTAATATTAATATTTTGGCCAAGTCAGACCGAGGATTTCATAGGGCCGGTACGGTATCAATGCTGGTATATTTTGTTTTGTCTGCCGTGATTGAAAGACCGCGTTAAAGTATTAATAGAATCCGTCTTTTTTGGTAAAATAAATGGCTGGTTCGGTGTTAACTTCTTTCTATTTCGTGGATATTTTGTGAAATAAAATATTTTAATACGCGCTTTTTAAAACAGCTGCTTGTCGCACTGGTAACACGCCGAAAAATTGCATTTTAGCAACCTAGGCCGCTAAAATTGCATAAAATTACATTCAAACTGCATTCAAAATGCAATTTTATCGGTCTAGGACGCTAAAGTTCATTTGTTTATAATGTCAAGGCACGCAGGCATCGGAAATTTTCACCCTAGACGAAACTCACTATGCAGGGGTTTTTTTGGGCCAGAAACCTCGAATCTGAGGTTATTTTTTCCATGCTGCGCTTTCTAATCGTAGAATTCACTTCAAAGCCGGATTTATAGCAGTTTCATCAATTAGGCCTATCAATCGTTTAGTTTGAACCTATGAATGTTTTGCGTGCAAAGTGTTAATAAATGTAATATTTTAATTATTTTGCTCGTAATTTTTAATCTTCCGATTAATTATCGTGGGCGAAGCCGCGGGGATCTGCTATAAGCTACAAAAAGCTGTATCTAGCGCTTTGTGAGGGAATAGTTTGAATGTGACTATTCCACTTATATGCCGCGTGTTTGATATTGACCAATAACGTTTAGCAAATCCTCGGATATAGACCAATCACGGCCGTTTATCTTACAATATTCTTGTAGGAATCGCAAGGATAGCATTTTATCGGGTAAAACACCTGTTCGTTACTGAACTGTAACAGTATCGGTATGCAGTGATACTAAATTACGTCATCCATTGTCGGCGCTAAATTGAAAACAGAAATGGCAGCCTCAAGTTTGGTAATGCATCTGTTGACGAAATTGACATTATTATAAAGGAAGCTAGGCCAAAAATACCGAAAGAAATAGAAAATGCATATGGATTCAGTTCCAAAAGTTTTGTGAGGAACGTAAGTACGAATTGACTAAAGAAACTGAAATGCAACAGATTGCTCATATATTAAAATTACGATCTTGAATTAAAATGTGTCTTTATCTCGTATCTTGATTTTTAGGTTAACTACGGCATTTTATCAATATACGTTGGTAGTGGTTCACTACGGTATTTTGTCAATATACGTTGGTAGCATTGATTAATATTCCATTATGGAGACTGTTCATTTATTTAGTATGCCGTGATCTGACAACTGGCAGTATTAATTATTTCATTTTAAACTAACAAGAAGAAAGTAATTATTATTCATGTAATCTATTACATTTTATTCGTGAAATAGTCTTAATAAATCCAACTCGAGGTTACGAGTTTCATAAGATAAATTCGCTCCTGCTGCGCAGTCGCGAATCTATCGATAAACTCGTAACCTCTCGTGGGATTACCTATGATAAATCGTTCTTCCTCATTTCAAATTCTAAATACCTATATAAAGACCTAGAGTTTGAAAATCGAAAAACCTTCGTAAGTTATTTACAAAACCCGAGCGACGCCGGGCCTTTTAAGCTATCTGGTTCAATATAAGAATGGAATAAGACTTCTGAGGCCATCCAAGCTTAACGTATTTACATTAGGCCTACATATTTTTCCGTTACATGCAGGGGCGTATTTAGCTACTTAAGCGCCCTTAGGCAGAAAAAAAATATTTTCGTCCCTTATTTCCACATGAATGTACCACAAAGTAACCTACAATAACCATTAATGTAACTGAAAGGCTAATAATAATAATAATAATAATAATAATAATAATAATAATAATAATAATAACACTAATAATAATAATAATAATAATAATAATAATAAATAAATAAATAAATAAGTAAATAAATAAACAGGTGCTTATTGTTGTCAATGTTATTCATTTCTATTTCATTGTGCGTTAAATTAGTTTACTATTTTGAAGAGTTATGAATAAAATGTTTAATACTAGCAGGTGCCCGTGGCTTCGCCCACGATAATTAATTTAAAAATTAAAAATTAAGAGTATAATAACTATTAAAGCATTATATTTATTAACACTTGCACGCGAATTATTCATAAACTAAACCATTAATATTATTAATGAAACAGATAAAATTCCGGCTTCAGTGTACATTCCACGATTAGAAAGCGCCCCCTGGGAAAACGATCTCAGATTTGATTATCCAGTTCCAAAGGAACCTGTATTGTTTCTCAACTGTTTGTTGACAGATGAATATGATGCGAATTTTATTTGATCAATTCAGTGCAATTTTCAGAAATTATATAACTTAATGTTTCAAGGGAAGGAATGGTTTGTTTGGATTTTTATTATCAGCGATATTTCAAGGGTTAAACCATCAATATTTTACAGCATGTGCCTGCGGTTTCGCCCGCCATTATTAATTGACTCCAGGATGTTTAAGAAATTTATACTGGCAGCTTATTAAAAATGTTTGTGGTTCAGAGCTATAAAAATTGTAAGTAAAAATAAAATTAGAATATTTGTTCATTGTGTTCACTTCACTTAGGCATTATATAATAAAGAAACGGTTTTCCTAATGTTGTACTCGTGAAAATTTACACTGCGAGAGACGAACATCGCCGAGTACACCCGATGAACTCACGAAGCGGGCGGGCGAGTGAACACGCTATTTAGGGCCGTTGAATTGTATAAGAGTAGATATATATATATATATATATATATATATATAAACAGTAACAGCTTAAAAGCCGCCCCTTCAAATCTGCAGCCCTAGGCGTCTGCCTAGGCTTAAATACGGCACTGGTCACATGCTGTTTTAGAAAGTGCCACTCGTAAGACCGATTTTAAAGACGTCAATAATAATTCCAAGATCTCTATATCTAAAGATACAACAGGTTTATCGGGAAATAAAGAAACAAATTCACCGATGCAGAGGAAAACAAAACAATTGTTGAATACCTCTGTGATACGAACTGAATAATTCGAGCAACTGCCTTCGCTTTGAGATTGAAAAGATGTGGAACAGCCGAGCGAACAGAAATAATATCGAGAACAATTTATTTTGTTCCACGGACAAAAGAACTTAATCTGAAATACAACTCTACAGTCTTTTGTTTCCTATGACTTCTTTTCTTCTTCTTCTTTTTCTTGAGTCATGATTTTCAGTTGAAAACAGGAAGAGCTCGCTCAATTGCTTGGTCTACCTATTCAGATAAGGATATTAATGTTATTTAAGTAAAATAGTAGGCTTCCCGTCTTTGTAAAAAAAAAAAAAAACTGCTTTCGTGAATTTCCAACTAAAAAAAAAATTAGGCCTAATATAAATCAGGTAAACTGATGTAACAAAGTGACAGAATCCTTTTGTTTAATCAGTGATAATTATACCATTATGATATGCAGAAAATAAGTAATTTTTGTAATCATTCTCCGAGTTAAGCTCCAGATCGATTCAATACGCAGGCCTTACGGAAGAACAAAGGTCTAAAGCTTGATAATCATATGTGAAGGAATATGACATGGCTAACTGTATCGCAACTTACAAAGCCGTATACGGACAGTGTAAAACAATTGTTGTCATGAGAACTGATTTGCATTTGATAATTTATTTTTAATCTATTACAAAAAAAAAAAAGGCACTAAATTTCGGTACCGGTCAACCGATTTGGTCCAATATCAATAGGCTTCTTTCCAGGGACGTTGCCAAGTATTAACTAACCCTTTCACTAACTTAATTATACAAAGAAAACAGGAAGTAAATGAACGGAAGAACGGAAACAGCAACATCGGGAAAGAATGAAGACGTTTTAGGAATGTAAGATTTGAGATTTTCCTGGCGAAGAGTATGAATAAATTTTTCCCGGGTAGACAGCCAGGTTTGAAGATCAAGTGTCTCCGACGTTTCAGAGGCCCACGCTGCCTCCATCCTCAGGGGATGGAGGATGGAGGCAGCGTGGGCCTCTGAAACGTCGGAGACACTTGATCTTCAAACCTGGCTGTCTACCCGGGAAAAATTTATTCACGTTTTAGGAAGACAAGAAGAAGACAACTGTTTCACATAGTCTTAAGCCATAGGCGTAACCAGGCCAACCATATGGGGGGGGGGTTATAACATCCGCGGGGTCTGGGGGGTATGGAATACCCCCCAGGGAGAGGGGGTCCGGGGGTCCTCCCCCGGAAAATTTTAAAAATCAGGACGCAAAATAACGAGTTTTAAGCTTCCGGGGTCCTCCCCCGGAAAATTTTAAAAATTAGGACGCAAAATAACGAGTTTTAAGCTTCCGGGGGCCTTCCCCCGGAAAATTTAAAAAATTAAGACGCAAAATAAAGAGTTTTAAGCTTCTGGGGGTCCCCCCCCCCCCCCGGAAAATTTTAAAAATTAAGACGCAAAATAACGAGTTTTAAGCTTCCCACGCTTTATACTTGTATTAAGTAATTTATGGGCAGACTAAAAAAATTATACAATTTTCCTTTTTTAATCAATGGGGGGGGGGGTTCAAACCCCCAAACCCCCCCCCCTCGGTACGCCTATGTCCTAAGCTGGCGTAATCGAAAGGGGGAAAATAATAATAATAATAATAATAATAATAATAATAATAATAATAATATCTTCCTCCTTAAAAAGTACACGGAAATTTCTTAATACAGAAAGATGATTCCATTATCCAATACAGCCAATACGCCATGAATTATTTACAGAAAATTCTTTTAAATTATTATGCATCTTGAGTTACACGAAAGGCATATAGGGATGAAAATCCATCGTTATAAATAATAGAAAAGGCATCTATCTCACTCACATGTTTAAAAGCCTGGCTCGGAATAATGCATGAGCAGACTAAGTACAGGCCGTGTTATCGGTGAAGTGCATTACATCATAAGGAGAACACACCCCCTTCTCCCCCCCCCTGCTGCTGAGAGCACTGCCACCTGTCGACAAGCACAGGAATCTCTCGTCTAATTAACACGACATTTTAACGACCTCGTCACCAAAAAAAAAATCTGGGGGGGGGGGGGACAACGTGAGGTGCGGCATTTCTTTGAATTATTCACGCATCTCTTATTGTGTGTTTCACTAACAACTGCCAGTCGTTGTTTGCAGAAAGGTTAGGCTGTTTTCATAATTCATTTAGGATAGCTTGCTTTTTTTTAATGGTCACTCCTTTTTCCTTTTCTCCCTTATGAGTAGGGAGATTTTGATGACATGTCATCTTTTAACTGGAACATCATGGGAATATTATAGGAGAAAAATTCCTCCGACACTGTGACTTGAACACAGGACCTTTGGCTATTCGCGCCAATGCTCTACCAACTGAGCTAAGCCGGAGTTCAATTCACAGCGCCAGATGGAACCTCTCTCCTATGACTAATTGCCCTAATGGTCTACCTCACAGACAGAATAGTTATGTCATATGCTTATAGGCTATATCTATCTTGAATGTTAACTGTACAATGACAGTGGGAGCCCGGTCATAAAAATCACTACTTAGTATTCCTCACAGTACTGCATATGACATAACTTGTCTGTCTGTGAGGTACCGGCTTAGCTCAGTTGATAGAGCATTGGCGCGAATAGCCAAAGGTCCTGGGTTCATGTCCCAGTGTCTGAGGAATTTTTCTCCTATAATATTCTCATGTAATGACCAACAGAGACAATAATCTGTGGTTCATGAATGCTTATGCATATATCTGGAACATCATGGACGTCGCCCGCTAGTGCAGATTTTCTGATCATTACTCCTAGATTATAAATATCGTTCGGTTGTTTATGGCATGTCATATTTTTATCCTGACCTCCATTCTCGCCGCAAACACAAATTAAACGCGAATTGCACGCTTATTGTTCTAATCGGACCGTTTTTATTTTGCATACAATCTTATGTTCCATAATTTCTGTTTCTTCTTATTTCAACTCCTATCAGGCTTGGTGTGTAGAAGCGATGGGATGGAAAATTCTACATCCTCTATGAGCCATAAAAAGCTATATCAAGCGTTTTCTGAGGGAATAGTTTGAGTGTGATAAGCAGGGTTGCCAGATCAGAAACGTAAAACAGTCGTACCAACAATTGAAAATAGTCGTACGCTAGTTAAAATCGTCGTACACTTTGCGAATGGTGAGGATGATGATGATAATGATAATAATAATAATAATAATAATAATAATAATAATAATAAGACTGGTCTCTCGTAACTGTATACATATACCCATTGTTGTTGGTAGGCTATTCTTTGTCACCAGCTACCTGCAAATGTTGCAGGAATAAATACAATAATAATAATAATAATAATAATAATAATAATAATAATAATAATAATAATAATAAAAATTAAATAAAATATTAATAAATTACAAACCGTAAGAAAGTAAGATTTCTACATATTATTTAAAGAAAAGTATACAATCACTTTTGATATGCACGTGTCAACATATAGGGCTACTATTAATAATAACAATGATATGATTATTATGTTTGGTCAAAATAAAACAAAAACAATAAGACCAGCTGGTCTTTATCGGTATAATTTCTTTAGAGGTTTGGATTGCTTCGTTTTGCACACGTGCGGCTAAAATATAAAATGTTTGGAGAATAATGAGAGAAGTAGCAATAACAATACAACAATACAACTTAAGCGAGATGCGGCACCGGCCCGTAAAGGCCTGTAAGAAATAAAGGGACTTAGTTTTATTTTATAATTTGACAATGGTTATTATAACATTCCGCCATCCATTTAGCAACATGTTGGCAACTACGAAAAAACAAAAACTTAATGTTTATCCAAATTGAAAGTTCTGCAGTAGATTGGTAAAAAATATACAGAAAATGATAGTATAAAATTATATTAAAATAGTCGTATGAATAGGCATACGACACATGGTTGCGTCGTACGTCGTACAAATCTATGAAATAGTCGTATGTGTACGACTATAGTCGTACGTATGGCAACACTGGTGATAAGTCTTTCTTCTTCATTTCAAATTTTTAATACCTATATAAGGACCTAGAATTTGAAAATCGAAAGTCCTTCATAAGTTAATTTCTAATTGCAAAACACAAAACTGGTCGACACCGGGCCTTTTAAGCTAGGATATTATAAAACCCAAGGAATAAAAAACGATGTTATATATTGCTTGTGACAGTAGTGTTATGTGAGTGCTATTTGTACGATACTACGGTTAATTTCTACGTCGAGTTTTTTGGGTAAATGTTCTGCAGCTGATTTACTATTTCATTTTTTTGAAAAATAGTACCAATATCTAAACGTAGCGTATTAATTTTTATTAAATAATATTAAATAATACTCAGGTGTTGAAACCAGTAGGTAACAACGTTATAAACAAATAACTGCAGTGAATGAAGAAGTTCTAAACAGAATCATTGATAGCAGAGCACGCCTTGAAGCAATTCATTGCAAGTATTGTTTTGGCAATAATAAAAGTTTTAATGGTAATTACCCATTTCCAGGTTCATTTAAGAACATTTATAAATGAATGCACCTTTTAATTGTATTAATGAAGATTCTCAACTGTGAGATAGCTGCGGGGAATTTTTAATCTTTTGATTTTTTATATCATTAATATGGATGTCTGCATACAAAAATTATATACAAAGATTGATTATATTTTGAGCCAGAAGTTAAATCTAATTTTAATAATGTAACCCAATCACTGAGTGCTCAAAAAAGAGGGGTTTAAAGGATAATTAAGGTATATCAGAAACCCAAAAAACCCCCAAAAATTATGAAAAATTGCATTTTTTTTAAAGATGGTGATTTTAGATAGACAGTTCTTTTCTCTTTCATTTCATATATTCATTTTTAAATTCTGGCTGCTAGTTCCTTAGATAGAGCCCTTTTTCTAAAAAGCTTCATTTTGCCATACCCCTCACCCAGCTATCAAATTTCACTATTTTTAATTTTCCCTCTATGCTAAAACTTCTAATATCGACGAATAATTGTCACTAATACACTAACAAGTTCCGGTTATGAAAACCACAATTAACGACCGTGGGTGTCGGCATGATGACCACATGTCTCCAATCCTGCCATCTGCCTGTGGTGGATGACGCGGCGGTCGAGTGGTAGGCCAAATCCCTCCAGGGATGTAGCACCACGGAGTTTAGTTTTTTATACTAGCAAGTAAGTGGACTCATGTGTTGAGTGGGTACAGTATAACCTGTTTGAACTTCCTCTTTTCTCGTTTATCCCTACATGTGTTTTCCATGCGTTTTCATACAGGGATAGCCTTCCTCTCAATTTCTCGTAAGTAGTAAATCGCTTGGTATTCAATTATTTAAAACATTATAATTATTCTGCAAATTAACATACCAATGTAGTTTTGGTGTAATTTTGAAGCTTGAAATGTTCTCTAGTGCTTGACGTGGAGAAATTTATAATATATGAATTGTCTACTGTGTTCTAAATTTTTGTTTATAATGATGTAAAAAAAAATTCAGTTTATATAAATCTATGTAACAATTTAAAATCTTAGGCACAAAAAAACTAAAAACTAAATTTCAGGCACTAGAGAAAATAGTGAAAATTCTGTGATATTATCTTTCATAGTTTTGAAATAATTGTGTTTCAAGTTTAGCCTATAGTAAAAATTCTCAAGAAAACAATTTTTATAAACAAATTTTAAGCAATAATTTTTCTTGTGAGATGTCTTAATATACAGCTGTATAATATATAATATATATAATGAGAGTCATAATCTTTAAAAAGAACATTTTTATACTTATGTACTTATGTACATTAAGGTCGGAATGTAAAATGGACAAGTAATTTAGTACGCCTAATATAAGTAAAAGGAAACGTATACAACAGGAAATAATATCCTGTGAATTTTATAAATTAAAAAAATATATATATTAAATTTACTAAATACGGTGGTTATTATGCACAATCACAACCATCATTGTAACATAAATCTAAATTCATTTCGGGGAGCGTTACTCACCGAGTTGATGGCCGTCATCTCTTTGGTCCGGCTCGAATCCGAATCCGCTAGCCCCGTATCACTCTGCAACCAGAAACACAAACTTTAGTACGACCAAATTACTATACTATACTTTCACAGGAATACTGGACAGGGCCAATAGGTATTTTTTTTTTTTTTTTTTTTAATTCAGGTATGTTTATACTCCTTTTAGCTGCGGAAGGAGTTCGGGATCTGTGTCTAGGGTAGGCCGTGGAAATATTGATTGTCAACTGTCTCTATTACTGGTGTATTTTGATGGAAGAAATTTCAACTCATATTAATTTAAATGGCTACGATACAGGATGAAATGGTGAGGATGATTCATGATATGTAAATATCCAATACGGCATTTGCCTTTACGACTGGAGAAGCCATGAAAAAACCCATGTCAAATTGACCGGCCACGGGATTTGAGATTACCATCTCGGCCACCTCGCTCGCTCAATAAGTAATAATATATTAAATAAATTCAATACATAAAAGTATTAATTTACTGTATTTCCTTTAATATAGGCCTAACTTTGGTTTCCTGACAGATAGATGAAGGGAACTTGAAGAAAAACGTTGTCATAGCAACGGTTCTTGCCAAAACAAGTTGCTCTTATTTAAACAATAATTCCTTATTCACATTTGAATATAGGCTACACGTATTCGGGCTACCTTTCAATATTTATAGAAAAAAATGCCAACCCATCAAATGCCTTCCCCTACTGAACACACAAACAATGTTTCTGAAAATAGTATTTTTTTATTCAGAGAACTTCAAAAAGTGTATATATTCTGTAAACGGGAACACAGAATTTCGGGTTCGAACACAACACCTACTCTACATACAGGGTGTTAATGAATAAAACCGAAATATTTTACCCTTGTATTGAGGGGACATAGACCAGCAACTTTTATTAGGAGATTTTTGCTCTTTGGCGTGAAATGTGTAAGCTACAGGACATGAAATTAATTACAATTTGCTGCTCATAAGGCAATAATTAATCGAAATAGGGTTAAAATTTCCATTAAATTGACTTCATGCCTTTTCAGTGATCCATAAAAACCTGATTCTTAATCATTCATCAACAGCTAAATCATAATTTAGACTTTTCATAATCTGCAAAATTTACAGCTTAATCACATGACTTGCCGCCACTGCAATACAGTAGTTCTTTTTTTCATAACTACAGTATTAACAACGAAGTTCATTTGCTTTGCATTTTTCAAATTTTAGAAGTCAGTGGCGGCCATGCTCTCGGATTTTATATGCTGTAACAGGAAAAATTGATCCTCAGAGCAAAAATCTCCTAATAAAAGTCGCTTGTCTATGTTCCTTCTGTGCACAGGTAAAATATTTCGGTGTTACTATTCATTAACACCCTGTATATGGTACGGGTACAGAAAAAAAATGTAATTCATTTAACTACAACCTTCATTAAGTCTCAACTCTGAGTAAAACTTATTTCATCTGCATAACGACTGTTATTAAAACCTGTAGATTAGAACAATGATATGGGATTTAAATTTCAACCCTTGTAGACAAAATCTAAAAGAGCATCGCAGGTGAAGACAAAACAGGTATGACGAAAACAAATTAATCAAATTACAGTATTACACACAGAGATGGAAAAGGAATAACGTAAAAACACTCAATGAAGGAAATTTAATCCAACATTTCCCTCGCATTAGAAAAAAAAAAAAACAAAGTAAAAGCGCAGAAGCGAAATTCATTTGTTAAAAAACAAAAAGACAGCTGGAGAGAGAGAGAAAAAAAAAACAAAGGAAACTCGTGAGGCGTGGTAATTACAAAACCTCTCTGCATGTTATTCAAAATTCTAAAAGCAAAAGGGCTAGGGGATGAGAAAAGCCTCGTTTGACCCAGTTTCTAATGGGAAAGAGAGGGCAAAGAGAATACGGGCGACAGAGAGAGACTCGGGCGACGTTTTCCTCCAAATCCTCTGCTCCTTTTTTCGTCTTTTACAGTTGCAAGTTTTTCCGGAAGAAGGAGCCCATGTTCTCGACCTTTCCTCTCCTTTGCCATTAACCCTGGGCTTCCGTAAAAGTAAAGATTCATGAGCCACACCGGTAAGTAACCTTCTTAGCGTAACAAGCCTCCCATCTACCCTTAAGTGCATGAGCAAGAAAAGAAAGTTTTGCTAACGTAATAGCGTTCATAACGTAATAGTATATTGTGATACAAGTGCCGTAAGCGGTGCATACGGATCGAGGAAAGAGTTTGAAAAAACTAGGCGCTTGCGCCGAGCTTTGTCAATTTCCGAGATTGCATGCTATTTTTTGCACGATGATTATTTATATCAATTTAATTATATTAATTGAGATATTACCTGAAAATATTATGTATGTACATTATTGAAGATAGATGTTTATTTCAGAAAGTGATTCGCATGTGTTTGTTGTTATGGGAACCTAATATTTGTCCTGGGGGCCTTGTCCATTAAGGCTTGTATTATGATGTGTGGCGTAAATAAATTCTTACCGCACGGAAACTCTTACCGCATTGAAATTTGTTTTGTTTCCATAGCAACAAGATCGGGAATGTCAACTTACGATCCACGGCAACAATATTCGTAAGTACCACTAATTAGTTAAGTCGTGCAAAAACTCATTTTAGAGTCCTAGACTGTTAAGGCAAAAGTCAAAAAATCTGATGTGAAATTCACATAAT
The DNA here is from genome assembly GCA_964059195.1 of Ectobius pallidus. Taxonomy (NCBI): domain Eukaryota; kingdom Metazoa; phylum Arthropoda; class Insecta; order Blattodea; family Ectobiidae; genus Ectobius; species Ectobius pallidus. The sequence continues at coordinate 14,941,195 of CAXKWD010000003.1, forward strand.
TTCCTCTGCCCGAATAAAAGTTAGTACGATTTTCGAGAAAATCGCGACAAACGAAATTTTCTTCATGTAAAGTCCCCTTAAAAATAAGAGAAAGTCGTCGCCCATCTTAGTGTCACATCCCAAAAAGGTAACTTACCCAAATACAAAATTTTGTTTTCGTATCATTTTACGTTACAAGAGGCCGTATTGCAAAGAGCGCGTATGTGGAATGGGTGGCTTACTTATAACTACCCCTTCAGAGAATTTTTTTCGAAAAAATGTTTCAAATAAACGTTTTAGCTCTTAATATAAGCAAACCATGTGCAAAATTTAAAGAAAATCGTGAGCTCACCGTAGTCGAAATACTTGTTTATAATGTCAAGGCACACAAACATCTGACATTTTCAACCTAGACGGAAGAGGGATAATGTATGTAGGCCTAAATGGGCAACATTGATCGATTTGGATGGAACTCAGTATGCAGGGGTTTTCTGAGCCAGGGAACTCAAATCTGAGGTTGTTTTCAGCATGCTTCGTGGAATTCACTTCAAAGCCGGATTTTTAGCTGTTTCATTAATTATTAATCGTTTAGTTTAGGCTTATGAATGTTTCGCGTGCAAGTGTTAATAAATATGTTTTAATTATTTTGCTCTTAATTTTTAATCTTCCAATTAATTACCGTGGGTGAAGCCGTGGGGATCTGCTAGTATTAAATATAGGAATGGTAAAATAGTACATTTCACATAAAAATTAATATCGCAGGACTTCTGGGATTAAAAATATACAGGGTGTTAATGAATAACACCAACATATTTTACCTGTGTATAGAGGAGACATAGGTAAGCAACTTTTAATAGGATATTTTTGCTCTATGGATTCAATTTTTCCTGTTATAGCATAAAATCTCCCAGGGCATGGCCGCCGCTGACTTCTAACATTAGGAAAAAAAATGCATAACAAAGGAACTTCGTTGTTATCACTGTAGTCAGTAGTTATAAATAAAAGAAGAATAATGCAGTGACGGCCAGTCATGTGATTAGTCTGTAATTTTTGCAGATTATGATAAGTCTAAATTATGTAATAGCTATGGATGAATGATTAAAAATCAGGTTTTTATGGATCGTTAGGAAGGCATGAAGTCAATTTAATGAAAATTTTAAGCCTATTTCGCATAATTATTGACTTATGAGCACCAAATTATAATGAATTTAATGCCCTGTAGTACCCACATTTTAAGTTATAGAGCAAAAATCTCTCAACAAAAGTTGCTTGTCTATGTCCCATCTATATACAAGTAAAATATTTCGGTGTTATTCATTAACACCTGTATATTTGTGAGATCTCGGGACCTGTATGCTAGCCACAGGATAAGGATCCTGCTTTTCGTAGGACATGTGGCCACTCTAACCCTAATAATCTTTACTCAAATGTTTCCTGTGTTTAAAAATTGCAAATTTAGAAACAACGCGAGTTTGTTCTGTATTTAAAATGCAAAGAGCTAGATAGAGGGCACAGATAAGCAATATAAAACGCCTTTTTATCTACTGAATAAAAATACAAAGAGAAGGATACATTAGAAAGCGCATTTACAGCTGTTGAAGAGAAATGTGGTGAAATAGGAGGCCGTGCTTAAGATTTCCAGCCTAGGAAAACACGTGCAAACGTGATCTGAAACAACTGACATACTATACTGCATTATTTCGCAAGAAACGCGAGCTTCATCTGTCAACGAACTACGTCGTATGGCTGAATATAAACAAGGCATCTCTCGACAGAGCATTAGCAGGGAATTCTTTACCGGAACTTCTGTCATATTTTTCATGGTAATTAGGAACATCATCTTCTATGTGCAAAAAGTTTATTCTCTTCTGTATTTTTCTGTGACAAATTTATTAATCATCCGTTGTGATGTCTGTAGTTTAGCCATATCTACTCTTATCTCTCTATATATAAGAGGCTTTGTCCTGACTGACTGATTGACTGACTGACAGAGAATCAACGTAGAGCCTAAACTATAATAGGTAGACACTTGGAATTTTGACAGTACCTTCGTTTCATAATGCAAGTGCTCACTAAGAAAGGATTTTGAAAAATTTTGACTTTAAATGCCAAAAATTAAATGTTTTTGAGTATACTTAATCCCTTTTTACACAGAATTATCAAATCCAAATTATAGAACATAATGTTGCCAGTGGTATTAGATGGGTTTGGAAAAAAATGAAATGCAAGTTTGACAAATAAGAGAAGTTATCAATATAATTCATGTTATCAATAAATATAACAGAATGAAATCCACGAAATTAATGCAGTCACATAACTTTCTCTACCCTGGACATAGAGAAATCAAAACAAGGTATTGTAATGTGTATATTATATCGAAGGTTTTTGGAGAGAGAAGTAAACACTCATGCTTCTTCGCCGTAACCTGACAGCGATATGAAAACCGCGCGAAAATTAGCTGTCGCCAACCCTAGGAATATTAAATAGCTAAACGGGAAGACATTTGAGGAAGGCCTAAAAAAAATTAATTAAGGCTATTAAATAAGAATAGGCATGATGTATATTATTATTATTATTATTATTATTATTATTATTATTAATATTATTATTCAATGTATATTATATTATGTATATATATATTATATATCATATATATATTATATATATTATTATTATTTATTATTATTATTATTATTATTATTATTATTATTATTATTATTATTATTCAACGTCAAGAAATGAATAAGCCTGGTACCTACACTCATTTTACTATACTTGACGCATTTATGTTAAATCTATTTCCTTTGTAGGCGGATTTTGTATGTGATAGCGGCCAAAATAAACAAAGTTATTGATATTAAGCACTTCTTTCGGGCTTGTAGGCCGTGGTCTATTTGACATTTCTGTGCCAAACGTTTCGTCCGCGACTGCGGCGGACATCCTCAGTGGCGGTGGAGTCTCGGGCGAAGCGTTCTGGTCGGCGGCTGGCTGTTAGTCAACAGCCAGCCGCCGACCAGAACGCTTCGCCCGAGACTCCACCGCCACTGAGGATGTCCGCCGCAGTCGCGGACGAAACGTTTGGCACAGAAATGTCAAATAGACCACGGCCTACAAGCCCGAAAGAAGTGCTTAATATTGACTCCGGCCGTGAAAGCCTACAGTGTTTTATAAAGTTATTGATATTGAATCTTTAAATGTTGAGACTCAATTTCTCACATAATATATAATCCCGTCCCGGACTGCAAAGAAAACAGATCACACAATTATAAGGCCCTTAGTTTATTTCCTGTTCTTAAATCTGTAATATTTTACATGAAATGTAAATGTTTCTTCCAATTTCTTTTCTTTAATCTTACTACAAAATTATAATACAATAATTTAAAACTTACTGAGAGTGTTCGAAAACAGGGTGCTTCGGAAAATATTCTATTTTAAGCGAGATGAAAATGGGGACTGGAGAAAACTGCATAACGACGAGCGTCATAACCTGTACTAGTCACCGGATATAGTAAGGGTAATTAAATCACGGAGGATGAAATGGGCTGGACATGTTGCGCGTATGGGGAAGGTAAGACATGACTAAAAAGTATTGACTGGGAGACCCGAAGGGAGGAGACCACTTGAAAGACCTAGATGTAGGTGGGAGGACAACATTAGAATAGATTTACCGTGTATTTTCGCAGTTAATACGAAATGAATCATAAAAAATGCCCCGAAAATTCTGGGTCGTCTTATAGGACAGATAGCCTAAAAAAAAATACTAAAATGTAGGCCTACAAAAATTGAAGCCATTATAAAATGAAATATTCCGATGTCAATACTACATTATCGATGTCAGGTACCATTTACGGGAAAATTTAAGCCGGGAAGTAACGCGAATATCGAAAATAAAACCACAAGCGCCATAATCCGCGAAATTTAATCTATTTTTGTTTTTTTTTTTTTCATTTTTCTCCCTATAGCGGTACGTGTATCATATAGCCCACGTACAATGCGCGTATCGTTCTGTTCCAGTGTGGTGCGACTGTGTTCAGTGACGCCATTTTGGAAAAAAACATCGAGAAAGCTTCATTCCGGTAAGAGTAGCCGACAGTCTTTTTAACCAACTGTAGTTATTTTGCCCTAACTTCTACTACCCACCCTATGGGTTATAATAATGCGATGGTTGGCAACATTTTTGCGATCAATTAGAAAACTGAAACAAAAACGAAACTTTTCTAAGCTGTTTCGCAAACATAAATTCATAGGCCATTCACCGTAGACAGTTTGGAAGTCGTATTATAGGACAGATAGATGCTAAAACTATAAAACTTCGACGAAAATTATACCTCGTCTTATCTAAAAGTCGTAAACGGTAACAGGGTTTAAGCTACGATCGCGTTTTTCGCGAAATGTGAAAGTAAACTTCAGAATGCTAAAAAAGTTGTAGCCACTTTTGAAAAAATGCGAAAGGAAATTTGTGTAATGTTAATAAAATCTTAATGATGAAAATTGAAGGCACCGAAAGAAAAAACTACAATTTTTGCAAGGCTTTTGAGAAGTGAGCCAATATGAAACAGAGAAAAGTGTTAAATTCCAAACCAAAGTGTTTTGAAAAAGAAAATAATAATTTGCTCTATAGTTCAGTTTGTTATTTGTACCATTTATTTTTATTATTTTAAAGCTTTATTTTATTATATTTCTTGAAAAAATGCAGTTAAAATTAACTTTTAGCGATAAATTTGAAATTTAGCATTTTGCTAAAGCTTTTTTTTTATCCATTTTCGCTTTTTTGCTAAAGGTTTTTTTTCTAGCTTAAACCCTGTAAGGGAAGTACGATTTGCGAGGGATTGTTGGAGTTAGCACAGAAATGGGTTGAATGGCGGGCTCATGTAAGCGCGGAAATGAACTTTCGGATTCCAAAATGTAGATAATATTCCTTTACCTTACTTAGGAATTAACTACTGCCCGTAAGTAGTAAGTAAATAAGTAGCCTAAGGCCTATGAATTTATGTTTCCGAAACAACTTTAAATAGTTTCGTTTTTTGTTTCAGTTCACATGCCAAAAATTAAATAGCTTAAAATCAATTGAAGAGCTTTTAGCAAAAACAACCATAGTCCAAAAACCAAATGTTTCAGTAGAAGCAAAAAACTTTCTCCCTTTGGCAGTTATTACTTCATGAAATTAAAATTTATTGTATATTTAAGTAAACATATATAGAAATATTTTGATATAATAATTTTCCTTCATATGTAACTTCAGTGCCCTGAAACCAGACCTGAAAGCTGAAGAGACATGGACTATGGCTGTTTTTGCCAACAAATTTTAATCCACTATCTAAGAAATTTTTAATAATGCAAAGAAAAAAATATAAAATCAAATAATAACAAGAAACACGTTACTCAAATTCTTAATTACACGTCACACTATTAATGTTATTGAAGAATACCAATATTAGCTATTGTATGAGCTAGGATGTTTATGGATCCTCGATTTCACTGCTGTTATCATCAGAGGAGACAATGCTTTACACAACAATGAAACAGCTGATTCTAAGAAACAGATTTCAGCAAATTTACTAGGTATTTGCAAAAAAACTGAATGGACAATGGTGGTATTTGCAAAAAACTGAATGGACAATGGTTGTTTTTGCTAAACTAGGTAAACTTTGTAATCCTATATTTGAGGGACTATGGCAGATTTTGCCATATCAAGTAGTTTAAACAATGACCAGTAGGTTGTAGCACCCAATGACACAGAAAACTCAATTTTAAAATTTTTGGACTAAGGTTGTTTTTGCTAAAAGCTCTTCAATTATAAGATCGCACAGAAATAATCTGAAAGCACAACAACTTTGTGACAACAAAAAAGCTAACAAGGGCATAGAGATATAACTTTGGATAAAATATTTAACAAGAACTAATTCCTAGAAATGAAATAATTTAAAAAAATGAGCCCTCCGTTTATTAGGGAGCAAGAAGGCAAGGTTATTTATCTTGACAATTAAATTAAATAGAATAACAATGAAGGAGGGCCATGCCTCAGTAATAAGTGTGGATAACAAATGAGTTAATTTCACACAACTGAGCAACTTAATTGCATTGTCTACTACCGACGCGACCTCTCACGGAGCGAACAACAAACTGATTCTTCCAATCCTTCAAGCTGGCAACGTTCATTCCTCATGAGAAATGTCTCAGCATTTATACTCACCTTACATGTTTCTGTAATCAATTGCTACATTAAATTATATATTTAATTTGAATGTAAATGTAAAAATCTCATATAAAACTCACATATCTTCCTCTGCCCAAAGAATAATGTATTTTGTATGACAATCTTTTCAAATAAACTGGTTACAAAAATTAAGATAATGTCATTACCACATCGCATCGCATCCCCGAAGGATACACAACCCAAATAACATCTGATTAATCCATTCACGTAACTTTCTTTACTCTAAGCATGGCCAACACATCTTTCTCACTTCGCATTTTGATACAGGATAGGAGGCCGTGAAAGAGCGCGTAATCAGTTATTTCAAACCTGATGCAAAGTTTCATTGTTCACCATGCAAGACAGAGTTTCTATAAACAGTAGTTGGCTTATAATTACCCTCCAGAGATTTTTTCGAAAAATTGTTTGAAATAAAAGTCTTAGCTTTTAGTAGCCTATAAGCAACCCATGAGCAAGATTTAAACTAAATCGTTACAGCCGTTTTTGCTAAAATCGCGAAAAACTTATATATTTAATATGAAGTCCCCTTAAAAATAAGAGCAAGTCGTCGCCAAACTTCATCCTCAGAAGGTACCTGACCCAAATACGAAATTTTGTTTTCATAAAATTTTCATACGATATTATTTATTTTATGATCTTTCTGCACAACGCAGATTGCCTTGCAGACAAAGAATATCTTTCAACAAAATATACACTTACACAAAAATTACAAGCTTTCAGTTATGTCATTAATGATTGCTCAAGCAATATTTTAAAGTAAAGTATTCTAAAAGTTGATTAATTGAAAATAGTTCTTGTTGAGTTTGTGGTGAAGTTGGAAATGACAGGGGTGGTTCTAAAACTAAGCAAATAGTAATTCTGTAGTTTTGTGGCTCAGATCCATAGAAATTTAAGTAAATTAAAATGAATTAATACATTTTTCAGTTTTTATTATAGGCTACTGTACTTATTAAATAAAACTAAAAAGTCTAAAAATGGTAAAAAAAAACTAAAATAGAATTATTTTAATATGTTTAAAAAACTAAATCAGGGTTTATAAAAACCTAAAAATCCGGGCCCTAGTGATAAACATTATAGAGGATTAAACCCGCTGTACCACGGCTACCTTACCCCATTTTCGCTTCTTTAAGTAAGACCTCAAATACAAGCTGTAATATACATTCAGTGAAAACTAGCATTAGTGCCAGAACATGTTAAGAACATACATTAAACACTGAAGGTAATTCCAAATACCACAATCTCCTAAATGAACATGTAAAAGTCAGTTACAATGTTCAACTGCCACCTTTTACTTCACATCTTTGTAGTGTAAACGACATTAAATCTTACTGTTGTCATAGCAACTATAATTTGAACAACAAATTTTAAAGCCAAAGAAAATGGAACAACACATACGATTTTGTTTGCTTAAACTGCGGTTGAGCATTAAAAATAAAGCGGGCCATGTTCCGTGAACGTTGGCATGACAACGTAGCATGAATGTTGCATTTCTGTTGCAAAACCGCAGTAAACAACGCGTGAATTATTAATAGGGTAGTTACTCAGCAAACTGAAGCCCAGAAGTTACACCCAATTATGCTATTTGTCAGGGTCCTAGGGATGACCACAGCAAAGTTCCAGAGACAAATGTGGTTGATCAAAATTTCTGACAATCTGAGAAAACTGTTTTTGCATCTATGACATAAACACAATTGATAGAAATGCGGAAAGTCTTTTCGATGCCTGCAGGAATGTTGGATTAGAAATTAATACAGAAAAAACTAAGTACATGGTCATGAAACGCCAAAATAATGCTCTACAAAATATTAGAATAGCCGGTAAATCGTTCGAAAAAGTGGAGAAATTCAAATATCTGAAAGCAATTATTACAGACACAAATAATATTAAGGCAGAAGTTAAGTGTAGAATCAAATCAGGATATGCTTGTTTTTATGCAGTTCAGAAACTCTTCATCTTCTCGTCTTCTGTCCAGATATCTAATAATAAAGATTTTAAGACTATTATTCCTGCCGGTTGTATAAATATGGATGCGAGACATGGTAGCTTATTCTTCGGGAAGAACATAATCTGAGAGTGTTCGAAAACAGGTCCTTAGGAAAAAATCTGGGCCTAAGAGAGATGAAAATGGGGACTGGAGAAAACTGCATAACGACGAGCTTCATGACCTGTACTCTTCAATGGATATAGTAAGGGTAATTAAATCTCGGAGGATGAAATGGGCTGGACATGTTGTGCGCATGGGGGAGGAAAGACATATCTCAAAAGTATTGACTGGGAGACCCGAAGGGAAAAGGCCACTTGCAAGACCTAGACGTAGGTGGGAGGATAATATTAGGATGGGTTTAAGGGAAGTAGGATTTGCAAGGGATGGTTGGATGGAGTTAGCACATAATAGGGTTGAATGGCGGGCACAGGTAAGCGCGGAAATGAACCTTCGGGTTCCATAAAATAGATAATATTCCTTTAGCTTGCTTAGGAATTGTCTATTGCCATTGAATAAGTAAGTAAGTAAGTAAGTAAGTAAGTAAGTATGTAAGTATGTAAGTATGTAAGCCTATATATAGCTTCTTTAATTGGTCAGCAAAACTTTTCTGCATAGGGTACTCTGGCATTGGTATCTCGAGTGAACTGTAAAAGTGCCGTTTCCCTCATAAACATTTATTAAGATATTGCAGTGAAATTTTGCATGCAAGTATATTTGATACTAGTGAAAAACACTATCTAGAATCATTGATGTAATTTTAACAGTTTATTTTTTTAAACATATTTTTTATGTAAGAATTTGTAAAAAAAAAACTACAAGTGATGAATTCTTTTAAAAAAAAATATTTATACTGCAGATAATCCAAAGATTCTAGATTAGCCTATGTTGTTCATATGATATTTACAAATAGATAGAAAAAAGAATCACTCAGGAAATATTGGAATTTATGAAAATTATCAGAGAAACGGCACTTTAGTGCACAAAATTTGGTTGCCACTTTGTAATGATAATTAGCCATAACTGAGGCCTAGTTAACTTAATTCTGAAAATAATATGCAATTGTAGAACTTCAATATAGAGCAGCGGTTCCCAAACTTTTTTGTCCTGGGACCCACCTTTATCTAGAAATTTTTTTCGCGACCCACTACTACATAACAATAACCAATATAGGCTATATAAAATACAGCGCATGTTTTTCATATGCCTTTCAATAGTTTTTTTGCACTCCTTAACTAATTAGTGGTACTTACGAACGTTGTTGCCGTGGATTGTAAGTTGACATTCCCACACAATCTTGTTGCTAAGGGCGTTGCGATGCGGTTAAATTACTTACGGTGCTTGCGCTACGTCATAATTCATTACGATACACTTCATAATACAAGTCTTTATGGACAAAGCCCCCAGGACAAATATTCGGTTCCCATAACAACAAACACATGCGAATCACTTTCTGAAATAAACATCTGTCTTCAAGAATGTATATACATAATATTTTCAGGTAATATCACAATTAATATAATTAAATTGATATCAATAATCATCGTGCAAAAAATAGCATGCAATACACGTGCCGTAAGCGCATTACGGATCTCGGAAAATTGAAAACACTCGGCGCAAGCGCCTCGTGTTTTCAAACTATTTCCTCGATCCGTAATCATGCCTTACGGCACTTGTATCGCAATATACTATATTGTGTTCAAATGTCCTGCTCAGAAAACACAGTTGAAATAAAAATGGTAAAGGTTATTTCAATAAAGAACCTTGTCCAACTAGTACATTTTATTTTTAAAAAAATTAATGAGATTAGTGAAACTGTTTTTTTTTTATTTACAAATTAAATTAAATTAAACATTCTTTCCTTATATTGAAAACACGTTTAATTTTTCTCGCCCTTTTCGCGACCCACCGAAAATGCTCCCGCGACCCACCAGTGGGTCGCGACCCATAGTTTGGGAACCACTTGTATAGAGCATGCCTGATTACAATGTTACAAAACAATTTAATGCTGAGAAAAAAATTATGAACTTCACCTATTTTCTCAGCATCGAAATCTGTAAGTCCCCCCTTAACGTTACTCTGCAGCAAGGCTAGTATATGGCTAGTATATATACTACTATATATACTAGCCTTGACTCTGCAGTTACACTGCTTATACCTGCGTATACCGTAGACCAGTGGTTCCCAACCTTCTTCAGCTGGCGACCCACATTTCCTTATCGGAATACCTCCACGGTCCATCGGTTCATGGTGAAGTAAAAAACCTTATTTGTATCGAATCCCTTCCTTATGTATATACAATTTATAGGGGCCGTATTTTTTGGTAACAACGATAAGCGCGAAATTTTATAAAACAACCTCCCTTAGCTATATTTATATTTTATATGCTTAAAATACCAATATGAACGAAATTGAATCCACGAAATATCGCGAAATTTACTCGATTCCGCGAAATGTGTCTATAAGCGCGAAATATGCCCCTTCTGTCCGTAAAATGAGAAATGAGCACGAAAATGTGCCTTAAAATCACAATATTGTGTTTTGGTGTACTGTATTTTTTTATTTCTTAGCAGCATGCTTTTTTTCTGCTGTTTCTGTGGCTGTCGAAGATTTACCGATATATCGATATTTGTGATCGATTACAAAGATTGCAGAATTTACGCAAAGATTGTCTGTGACCTGGTTTGTACTGTTGAGTACTCTCCTTTCCTGCTATCTCTTTGCCAAGTTACCGATGCCTATGATCGATTTCAGCATAAGAGTGTAGAATGTTTGTTACTTGTATTCAACAGATTTCGTCTTTTATCCACAGTGGTATGGTTGGCACTTGCAAATTGCTATCTGATGGTGTTTAATAGAAATTACGATAATATTTCTCGTAATTATATTTGAACATTAACTCTAGTCATGTCTAAATCGAAAGTTACTTCAGTTCTTTCAAGGGCAGAAGAATACAGAAATAAGGGGGGTATTAGTTCATGTAAATAAAGAAGCAAAGTTTATCATTGCGCAATGTTCCCAATGTAGTATAAAGTAATTTATTTCACGAAATACCCACCGAAATAGAAGGAAGTTAACACCGAAATCAGCCATTTTATTTCACCAATAAATCAGGGCCCTAACAATTTACCATCAAATATTGCAAATATATATAAACTTATATAGGCCTATGCTTTATTGAAGATACAGATTGATTATTAATTAACAATTTGTGTTCTGATTTGAAAATGGTTGACAAAATATAAGCACTTTGTAGCAAAACAGTTATTTATTTAACAATAAATATATGTTTGCAATATATGAAACAAGTGGTTTCATACTCACTAACAAGTGTTCCTAGGTGAAGATAAAAACTACAATAAATAATTATTATAAAAGTACACAAAGAACTAAGAAAACAATAAAAATATAATTTGATTTGTTTCGATTTTTCTTATCTTTTCTGATGGTTTATTCGATGGTTTCTGATAGTTTTAGAATCGAGTCGCGACCCACCTGTAACCCCTTGGAACCGCTGCCGTAGACTATACCATTGGATATTGGTCACCCCTGCTCCATATTATGACAAACTTCGGTGCGTACGCAATCCCGGACCTGAATGCGAAATTTCTAGGAAATTCACGAGGATGAAATATATAGACGTAACTAGCAGAGATTCCAGAGCAGTCTGAATTATGAAATGGTTGTGACTCACACGATTATAAATTGGCAAGGTGCAGACAGCGTGAATGCGTTTGAGGAACACCCTGTAGGAAGAGTTCTATTCTCAGCACGCTGGCATCGGGAAGCGACTGTTTTGCTCTTCTTTGCCAAACATCTCACCGGTCCATTTTTCCATGTCTTCTGTCTGCCGTGGACCTTGACCATTTGTCAAGACAGAGATGCACGGAACCAGGGCTGTACATAATCTGTATCTGTATCTGGTACCCTATGATCCCCAGGTGGGGCGAAGGGGCCTCCAAGCGGAGGTTTCATTACCCATTGATATGCTTATTTTCCGAGAGAGGGTAGAGGGACAGGTGGTAAGCCCATCGCCTCGCAACCCCCCTCCGGAAACTAAGTATTTCTTGGACGTGAAAGGGCCGAGAAATTTAGTCCAGAGGGTCTAATTTAGGCTTGGAGTTCTTTTATGTGCCGTAAATCTACGACACGGGACCCCTAGCTTAAAGTCCCTCCCGGAGGACTCCGTGCCCAGTATTTTTACGTCCTGAAAAATCCATCGACCGCGGCCGGGTTTGATCCCGCGCCCTGCGGATCTAAAGGCACGCTACCTCTAGACCACCGCGCTGTACATAATAGCAATCAGAAAATGGGAGAAAATACGTTCAGCCTCAGATAATTCCTTACTTACTCAATGGCAATATATAATTGAGGGGGAGCGCAACAGTGGTCCATCCCACCTTTTTAGGCCTATAGTTTAGAGAAAAAAGCAAGTTCAAGTTCTACATTGTAGTTTTTCGTACAATTTGAAAAATGCAGTTTTATTGATATAATAGTGGAGTGTTCTATGATGGTTGGTCAACTTAACTGCAATGTTACAAAGTCTACTGTTCAGAGGGTTCAGAGATATTATCAATTTTATGAGACGCTGCAACACTGTTTTCTTGGTTAGACCATTGTTGCACTGACATTTATTTCAACTTCACAGAGGAGAAAAAAATTATTTCAATAAATATTGGATTTTTACATGCATTAAAACATTATTTTAAGAGGAAAGGAGTTGTATTAATTTTATTTATAAGCTCCAATGATAATTCAGTTCTACACACGATGAAATAAATGAAAAAGCTCACTACCATTCTCCCCAGTTTCTTCAACACTTACCTCATTTACAGAAATCAGATTTTCATGAAATTAATTATAAATGAACGGTACATATTTCTGAAGACCGTTAATAGTCTCTAGTTATTTTGGATTTATTTATCTTGGTTTCAAAATTTTTGGTTGCCCTTACACAAGAGGAATTCTGTTTCAGAGAACAGATTATTGACTTCAAAACTACCTACAGCAGAATAAAGTTTACCTACAAGCCATGCAAATAGCATCACTAACTAATTTGTCGGAGGGGTTAGACCACTGTTGCGCTGACCCACTCAATTTGTATAAAACCTTCTTCACTGACAGATGTAGTAAGATTATGCCCCTCAAAATGGTTTGATTTTTGTTCATTTGTTTTTGCAATTATGGTGCATATTTTTAAAATTATTCATGCATACTTTCAAGCATATTTTATTATTTGATTATGCATACAAATCCGGGCTCTAACATTACAATAGAACTAGTTAAATTTATCTACAAGTATGTTGTAGATTAGGCCTACATATTAAAGGTATATTAAGCCCTGTTATTTCAAATCGGACAAAATAACCTATAAGATTAAAATCTTTGCCTATTAAGAGTTCCCCTAAAAGTCTTCTGTTAATGGCGTCTTAAAGATCTATTTCTTGAATAGAGAGTTGTCTCAGATTAAGAGACTAGTTGAAAAGTTACAATGTTACAACGATTAATGAAAGTAGAATGGAGTTTGCGTAGTGTTAGGTACGAATTTTGGAAACTTCAGGAACTTGCAGAGATCTTTCTGAAGTGAGTCTTGTCGAAAATACCATGTTTCATGAACTATTAATCCTAACCATTAAAATGACAACGTACGCTATAGGATACAGTCTTTTTTATTTGTGAGTTCATATTAAAATTATGGAGAAGAATATTTAAATTTCATACAAAAATTCAGAATAAGGTAGGAAGGAATAAACTGTGGGCCTAATCATTACGTTATCTGTTTTCTGTGCAGTCCGCCATGGGTTTATATACCATATGGAAAACTGAGTCTCTCCAAATATTATATGGGTCAATTTTGTCTAGTTAAGACATTATTTTTGGAGTGTCTATAATCCAATTTTTTTAGTTTGTTTTTAAAATCTCAAAAAAATTACAAAAATACTTCAAGGGTTACTTGATTATAATAAGACACCAGCACAGCTTAAATGTTTGTATTTTTATTTATTTTTATTTTTAATTTTAGGTAGATTTCGAAGAAAAATCTACCTATTGCAATGGATACCATGTCATGATTTTCGAAAAATTATTTCATATCTTTACGTTTCATGCTCCCCTAAGTACGAAACCACCGCCCGTTCAAAAAAAAAAAATTGTGATATTTATATACCGTATATATTTATATATATCTTTACACGATAGCGGCCGTAATTTTGAAGATATTTGAACCAAATTTTAATATGTTATTTCTAGGCCCAATAGTTCGGACAAGTTCGTTAATGAGCAAAATTGGCCCAAGGGGGTGGTCGGGGGAAGGGGTTGAAATTTTTAAAAATGTATATCTCGGCCCCTATGAAGTATAGAGGGAAACTTTGTTTGAATAAATTAGAGTACTCCCTATGGAGTTTACAGTGACACCAACGATTCGGGGGTTCGAGTGAGGGTGGGGGATGAAAATTCGAAACTTTTGAAACCACGTCTTGTGGGGTATCGTTGAAAAGCTCTTGATGAGTACCGTACTCTACAAATCAATAACTAGTTTCTTGATAGCTCTCATATGACGCAAGATTTTATTGTTTGAAAATAATAACACTTAAAAGAATTATTATATCATAATTTTGTCTTGTTTAGCGGCTTTGCTAATTTTATTCATTGCTGATCTTGCGCACGGCCTCCCAGAATATTATATCCTATTCTTGTTGTCAAAACAAATGATTGTAGGCTCTTCCTCTTTACCGAATTCAGTTCTTATTACTGCGGGTTTGCCATGCCAAGGCTAAAAAAGAAGAGTGCTGCGCAGCGATAATAAATTAAACCAAAAGCACTTTGAAATCTACCTCAGCCTGTGGCCTGCCTAAAGGGATTTTTTTTAATGCCATGTGAATGACATCCGTGTAGCCTACATGTGGATGGCAGAAGGTCACATTAATGACTAACTTTGGCAACAGTCTGCTTTTCTTTATGTGGTTTCATATTTTTCTCAGTTTGCTTCAGTTGATTTTGCACCAAATTTGCTAATTTGTGTGCATACTCCGGAATCAATGTAATATTAACTAGACTGTGTTTTTATGGTTGGGGGGGGGGAATCAAGCAGAAATTCTTTTAATCAGTTTTAGGATTTTAAGTACAGGTCACAGACACCACAAAAACAATAGTACCCTACATTTATCATCTATATGACTTGAGAGTCATCGACATACCCCCTTTTATGAGGCATGTGGATGACACAACAATTAGGCATGTGGATGACAAAAAAGGAGTTTTAGTGGTCTCAGCAAGCCATTCCTAAACCTCTGAAGGCTCAACTTCAGTCAGGTACTTTGAATTGGAAGGTTTATCGTAGTCATAATCAAAATTAATTAATATTCACTTTCTGCCTACTTTCTAGAAGTCATGTTAATGACGGGGAATAAAAACACTTTCCTTGAAAATGATGCAAAGTCCTTTGCTATTCCCAAACTGTTTATAAGCAAGCAAAATTCAACCTTACAATTCAACCACAAGCTGTCCTGTTGGCTTTCTAACACTGTTGCCAGTTATACAAATTTCTCATTCCTGCAGAAAAAAATTCCATTCTTTTCAGCCTTATGGAAGACCAAAAACCCTTGGGGCATACTTTATGTTCATTAGGTGGGGTGACAATTTTATTTCAGTTTATTTTTTACTGGTTAATATTCTTCACACATACATACTGATTGGCAGGAAAAAGGTTGAAAAGGAAATACAATTTTGTTTTGTGGATAAATGCATTAGAATAGGCCTATACAAAACCGGGGTATGGGACAGGGCATGTGGATGACATTTATTTGAATTAAATTTAGTTTTGGAATATCAGAATTTAAAGTTAATGACATTTCATAGTGATAGTTGTGGTATGGAAGTAGTAGAATAAAACTTTTACTTTAATTTTTTTAAAGATGAATTTGAAGGGAAATATCACTCCAGAACACAAATTTTCCCGTATTCGAAGAATCACCCATATACATTATATTGGAATCTATGGAAACGGTAGATTTTAATTTTTGTAATAGAAATGCCACTTTTAATATACACTTTTCTACTAAACTTTTTCGCACTGAATTCGGAGTTATCTTCCGCCGTCACAGTAACAGGTACTTCACTTATTGTTTTCAGCGTAAGGATGAGCATCGATAGTTAAGTCATCGATGTTTACAGTAGTGGGATAAAAGAGGAAGGAGCCACTTACAAAAAGTAACCTACGTTGCAGATATTAAGTTAGATTCTGATTCTCCAAATAAAGGGTGATTTTTTTAAAATTATAAACTAGACCTGATGTATTCTATTACTTAATTTTTATTAAAAGAAACTGTCTAAAGTTTTATGATATTTTGAACCGTAAATTTAATTTCGCTTGTGCTTTCAACATAATAGTAAGTTCGAAAACATTTTGGTAATTTCGTATTGTAGCAGAATTCAGGCTCTTTTGATTGGCAACAATTTTTTTTTTTTTTTTTAAGGAACAAATCCCTGTTTGAAACACTTGAGCATACCAGAAAACATTTGCCGAAAAGACTGAATCATGATTTATATACAGGGTGTTAATGAATAACACCGAAATATTTTACCTGTGTATAGAGGGGACATAGACAAGCAACTTTTATTAGGAGATTTTTCCTCTATGGATTCAATTTCTCCTGTTACAGCATAAAATTTCTCAGTGCATGGCCGCCATTGATTTCTAACATTAGAAAAAAACATGCAAAACAAAGGAACTTCTCAGTTAACACTGTAGTCAGTAGTTATGAATAAAAAAAAAAGACTAATGCAGTGGGGATTAGTCATGTGATTAGTCTGTAAACTTTGCAGATTATGAAAACTCTAAATTATGATATAGCTGTTGACGAATGATTAAGAGTCAAGTTTTTATCGATCACTAGGAAGGCATGAAGTCAATTTAGTGAACATTTTAACCCTATTTTGCATAATTATAATAACTTTAATGCCCTGTAGGTAGCATATAGCCTATATTTTACGTCATAGAGCAAAAATCTCCTGATAAAAGTTGCTTGTCTAAGACCCCTCTATACACGGGTAAAATATTTCGGTGTTATTTATTAACACCCTGTATAGAAGGAAATGTACATTTCTCTTGATGTTAATGAAAAGACAAGTGACGAACTAAAATTGAAAAATCCTTCGCTAGGGTAAGGAGTTGCAAGCGTTTAATGGCCAGGATGATTCATGGTATGTAAATATCCAATTCGGCATTTGCCTTTACGACTGGGGAAACTATGAAAAAAAAAACACGTAAAATTATCTGACCACGGGATTTGAATCTGGGACCTCCCGAATGCGAGTCCAAGACGTCACCATCTCGGTAATAAAATTTCGTTAAACTTGAGAATAAGATGACCGTCGTCACAACCGGGCCGTACCGAGTGGGACCAAGTCTACAATGTCGCCAACATTACGATCATGATTACATGCCGATTGAATTCGGCAGATAAATGACTGTTGTAGCGATGTTTTATGGAAGATGTGGTAGGGTAAAAAAGCTTCTGCATTAAGAATTCTAGGTCCGTGACAGGCTATGTTAGGTTAGGAACATTTGTATTTGTATTTGTGTTTAATATTTTTTGTCTCCTTTTTATAAATTTGTCTTTTCTTTTTCTAGCTGTGTTTAACATTTTTCACCTTTTTTATAAGTATGTAATTCTTTCTAACTTTGTTTTTTGTTTCTCCTCTATCTCCACTCTGATGTTCTGAATCTACACCCGAGCACGAGCAGTTTGCTCATTCGGGTGTATTTCTAAATAAATATTTGGTTCTTTTCTTTCTTTTTCTTTTCTTAAAAAGTAGGCCTATTGTACTTTAATTTTGAAATTTGTAAATGTTTTTGTTTATTTTGGTATTTGTGTATTTTTGTATTTGTATTTGATTTGATTAACAATAGGCAAATTACAGTTATTTACAGTTTTTACAATTGTGTACAAACTAGTCTATAACTTTGTGCGTACAATAATAATTTTATAAATGAAAAAAAAAGTTTAGTAGCATAGCGCGGGGTTTATTATGTCTCACATTGAATCTTTTCTGCGACGGGAAATTTTATCCTTGCACCGATCGTTTCTCTTTTGTTCCCCGCGGCTCGGAGGGGCACGGTCGCTAATGGCAGAGCATGGCTGGCTACGCTATTCTGAAGGCAGGGCCGTAGAGTTGGATTATTCCCACAAAGTCTCTGGCCTTGAAGACAAACCCAGCCAGCGAGCTTCTCGTTACGTCTCGTTACCAAGATGCGCGAATTCGGTGCGCGTAAGATCAGTAAGCTACCGCTGGGCAGAGAGTGAACATCATGCAGCATGTCGTCGTCAGTCGTAGAAAATACAATAATAGTTGAGTGGAGAGGTGATGCCGCTGCGAGAGAGACGGACAACACGTGGAGTGGGATAGGAGAGCTGATCCAATCAGGGTGCAGCTACCTCCCCTAGCCAGGAACTCTACGAGCGGTGAGACTCGCTCCTAAGGTATATACGTAAAAACCCAGAGACGTTGTGGAGGTAATCTTACTCTAGCAAGGTCCTTCTGCGCCCTTGGCGAGTCTGACAAATCTGCGCCTTCCAATACTGGGGGGTTGGAACAATTTTTTTAAAATTCCTGTAAAATTGTTTAGTATTTTAATATAAAAACACTGTTATTATCAAAGAAAACCTAAACCTCAATTTGAAAATGAACTAAGTGTTGGACTTTCAAGGTATTAAAACCTTATTTTCAGACGATTGAACTACTTAAAAAGTAATTAAGTAATAAAATCTAGAATTTTTATTGCTTGATAAATTGCACCAGTCTAAAAACGGTGGTATTTTTCATGGTTAATTTTGCGCCCTCTTTATATCTGCGCCCTTGGCGGGGGCCCATCTCGCCACCGCCTAGCTACGGCCCTGTCTGAAGGAGTTCCTAAAATTTTATCATCCCTGAAGAAATTGAATACAATAAAGTGCTTCCAAAAGGTAATTGAAAGTGGGTTGTGATGCACATCTTAGATGTTGAAAGACAAAGCACAATATAATTATTCACGAGACTGTATTGTGGTTTTGAAAAGAGCAGAGCAGAATGCACAGGAATGTGCGACGTGTTCCAACAGACAAATCAAATCTGTTCATATTAATTAACTTGTAGCGCGGCGCCTACCAGCTAACAAGGAACAGGTTTGTGACAAGCTGCTCGACGCCTTCCAAGCTTCCTGATCTAACTACTGTAGCTCTAACTCGTTTCTAAGCTACTGTAACTGCAAAAATTGCCCAAGTGTCTCAAATTATTTTTTGCACTCCTTAGCTAGTAAGTGTTACTTACGAAAGTTGTTTACATGGATCGTAAGTTGACATTCCCACACAATCGTGTTGCTAAGGGCGTTAAATTACTTACGGTCCAAGCGCCACGTCATAATTCATTACGATACACTTCATAATACGAGTACAAGCCTTTATGGACACGGCCCCCAGGACAAATATTCGGTTGCCATAAACAATAACAAATGCGAATCCCTTTCTGAAATAAGCACCATTCTTCAAGACTGTATATAGATCATATTTTCAGGTAATATCACAATTAATATAATTAAATTGATATAAATAATCATCATCATCTCGAAAACTTAAAAACCCGAGGCGCAGCCGAGGGTTTTCAATCTGTTTCCTCGACCCGTAAACGTGCCTTACGGCACTTTTATCGCAATATACTATTTTGCACGACGTAACTAATTAGTGGTAGGCCTACTTACGAATATTGTTGCCGTGGATCGTAACTTGACATTCCCACACGCAATCTGGTTGCTATGAGAACAAAAGAAATCTCAGTGCTGTAAAAATTACAGAAAGCACACGTGCCGTAAGTAAAACCATCATAATATAAGCCTTTATCGAAAGCCGGAACCAACGCCCCCAGTTTGTGGCGACTTTAACAGGACAAATATTCGGTTCCCATAACAACAAACACATGCGAACCACTTTCTGAAATATAACATCCATCTTCAATCTCTATATATATAAAAGGCTTTGTCCTGACTGACTGACTGACTGAATGAATGACTGACTGACTGACAGGAATCAACGTACAGCCTAAACTATAACAGGTAGAGACTTGGAATTTTGACAGTACCTTCGTTTCATAATGTAGGTGCTCACTAAGAAAGGATTTTGAAAAATTCTGATTCTAAATGCCAAAAATTAAATGTTTTTGAAAATACTTAATCCCTTTTTACATAGAATTATCAATTCCAAATCACAGAATATATTGTTGCCAAATGGTATCAGGTGGGCTTGGAAAAAACAATTGAAATGCACTTTTGACAAAAAAGAGAAGTTATCAAAATAATTCATGTTATAAATAAATATTACAGAATGAAATCCACTAAAATAATGGAATCACATAACTTTCTCTACCCTGGACATAGAGAAAACAAAACGAGGTATGGTAATGTGTATATTATTATATTATATCGCAGGTTTTTGGAGAGAAAAGTATGAAAGTGATAATGCTTTATGGTAACATAAGAGTGGGAAATTTCCCGCCTCGATATTACAATTTTATGTTACAGGAATTTCTGCTTCTTCTTATTTAAACCTCTACCAGGCTTGCTGTGCACTGTACAAGCGATGGGATGCAACATTCTAGATCCTCTATGAGCCATAAAAAACTATATCAAGCGTTTTCTGAGGGAATAGTTTGAGTGTAATAAGTCGTTCTTCCTATTTCAAATTATAAATGCATATAGCCTATAAGGACCTAGAATTTAAAAATCGAAAATCCTTCATTAGTTAATTTCCAATTAGAAAATATAAAACCCGGGCGATTCCGGGTCTTTTAAGCTAGTAGTGTATATAGGGTACATAATATTATAAGCTAATATCTCAATTAATATAAATAAATTGATATAAATAATCATCGTGCAAAAAATAGCATGCAATACTCGTTCCATAAGCGCATAACGGATTTCGGAAATTGAAAAAAACTCTTTCCTCACATTTTGAGGAATAAGAAAGTGCTTTTTTGTTGTATTTAAATTCCTCTGCTGAATTCTGTCTTGCAAAGAAATGTTATTTGCGGCACATGTATATGGTAAATGCCTCCTAACGTTGTAAACTAACCTTGCACAATTAGAACGGCAGCTTAATACAGATAACATAATTGATTTCCACAGAACTAGAACTCCTCGTGAAAATTTATTATTAGAATGTTGTGTAAATATATTGTAAACTATAATTCTATTTTCCGTTAAATGAAACATCCATAACGAGAATTCCATTCCATTTAGTTTCCTTATCCTGTACCTAATCATTACATTATTTGTTTTCTTTGCAGTCCGACATGGGTTTCTATACTGAAGGGAAAACTGAGTCAAAGTATTGTATAGTCGCCTCGCTCAATTCGATGACAGTTAGTATCAAAGAAGTCGCCGCTCGACCTTATCGCTTCGCGTAGTTGTCACACTGCATAGTGTTAGGAAAGAGAGCGAGAAGATACAGATGCAGCTAAACACTTGTGGCAATGGCATTAAGCAATGAGAGAATTGGCAACACAAATTCAGTCAGCGGTTTCTTTTGAGAAAACCTTTTACAGTAACAACAAGCATTGTCATATGAGAACAAAGCGAGCCGCCCGTCAACGTTATGAGCGAGGCGATAATACACAATAGCACCTAGCCAGGAAATATTCTAATTGTTGTAGTAGAAATGACACTTTTAATATATAAACTTTTTCTACTGAAATTTTTCATAGTGAATTCGAAGATATCTTTCGCCGACACAGTGACGAAACTTTCTTCACGTAAAGTGGCATCAAAAGTAAGAGAAAGTCGTAGCCAATCTTCGTGTAACGTCCGCAAAGATACCTAACCCAAATTTAAAATTTCGTTTTTATACGATTTTTTGTTCTGGAGCTAGACTATCAGAGAGAGACAGACACACACAGACATGTTTCCAAAAATGTATTTTTGAATTCAGGGGAACCTGAAAACATATTTTTATGTTCAAAACTCAACTTCGATTTTCAGGGACAGAATATAGCCTATTGAGGATATAAAGTGAATTAATCTATATTTTCAGGTAAAATAAAATCAGGTAAACCGATAAGAATGTGCCAGAATTCTTTTGTTTAGTCAGTTATAATTTCAATTAGGCCTATGATAAGTTATGCGGAAAATAAGTAATTTTTTTATCGATTTCCGAGTTAAGCTCCAGATCGATTCCTTAAGCAGGGCTTTCGGAAGAGCAAACGTATAGTTTGATAGGAATATGTGGGTAGTGTTATTTGTCAAAGCTAACTGTATTGCAACTTCCAAAGCAGTATATAACACTGCAAAGCAATATGTTGTCATGAGAACTGATTTGCATTTGATATAGGCCTATTCTTTCTAATATATTACCATAAAATAGGCACTAAATTGGGCATTACTCCTGTACCGATCAACCGATTTGGTCCAATATCAATAGGCTTCTTCCCACGGACATTATAAACGCGTATACCAAGTTTGATGAAAATCCGATAAAGCTTATTTGAATTATCGCACGTACAGACACATGGACAGGCGGACAGACAGACAGACATTTTCCCGTACCCTACACAATCTTAAAAAGTACCATTCTGGCACTTAATAAACCACGATGAGAATAAATAGTATATTGCGATACAAGTGCCGTAAGCGATGCATACGGATTGAAGAAAGAGTTTTTTCAATTTTCCGAGATCCGTTATGCGCTTACGGCACGAGTATTGCATGCTGTTTTTTGCACGATGATTATTTATATCAATCTAATTATATTAATTGAGATTTTAAATGAAAATATTATATATACATTATTGAAGATAGATGTTTATTTCAGAAAGTGATTCGCATGTGTTTGTTGTTATGGGAACCGAATATTTGTCCTGGGGGGCCTTGTCCATAAAGGCTTGTATTATGATGTGTGGCGTAAGTAAATTCTTACCGCACGGAAATTTGTTTTGTTTCCATAGCAAGAAGATTGCGTGCGGGAATGTCAAGTTACGATCCACGGCAACAATATTCGTAAGTACCACTAATTAGTTAAGTCGTGCAAAAATTAAAAACAAAATAAGTTTTACCGAAAACAAAAGACAGATCTGACGTGAATACGATGTGTTAACAAGGAGAAATCACTTAGTAATCTGTTGAATGAGGAAGAAACAAAAGAATGTTAATATTTCTAGTAGAATTCAATTACAGTAGAGAGAGAATGTTGTTAAAGAGGAGATGAGGGCTTAGAACTGAAATCCCTGCCGCTTAGTTCAGTCTGCGTGACTTGCAACCAAAAATGGAACTCCACAGTGTCTCAATTACACATGTGACTCTGTTGTCATGGAACAAACATCTAACTTAATTTAAAGCACGCTCCAATTTATCAATTTAAAGTACTTAGTGTCTATCATATTTTTACGTAGACTATTTTTTATTAAGACAATTATGATTATATTAAGACAGCGTTTCTCAACCTATGGTGCAGATGGTCCGCAGATATAATTAAAAAATATCATAAAGCAAGTAACGAAGTAAAAATTTTCACACAAAATGGACACTTGATGTCAAAGTTTTTAAAATCTTCGAAAATACAGGTTACTTTTGCAGTTACGAACCACAGTTTCAAACCCCTGATGCACTGACGTCTATGGTTCCCTCTTCCATTCAAAACCCAAAAATAAGACTTTGTCGAAATTTGTTATTAGAAGCGCTCTCTTAACAAGGGTTTTATTGTTGGAGGTGCCCGAGTGTCTGATACCGGTAAGCCTGTGTTATAATTCCTAATTATATCATCAAATTGGCAATGAATATTAAAGTATTCCAAGTCAATTTCCATCGAATTAAAAAAAACCTATTTAGAATTATTTCGTTATAATGACCTATAATCAATACCCCAAATATTAAGAATATAGGCCTACATATAGCCTACTTTTAAAAATGGGATGCAAAATTAGGGGTCCGTAAAAAAATGTAGACATTTTAGAGGTCCTCGGGTTCAAAAAGGTTGAGAAACGCTGTATTAAGACAATCATCATGCCAGTTGTATTATACGCATGTGAGACATGGTCGCTTACTCTTCGGGGAGAACATAATCTGAGAGTGTTCGAAAACAGGGGGCTTAGGAAAATATTTGGGCCTAAGCGAGATGAAAACGGTGACTGGAGAAAACTGCATAACGACGAGCTTCATAACCTGTACTCGTCACCGGATATACTAAGGGTAATTAAATCACGGTGGATGAAATGGGCTGGACATGTTGCGCGCATGGGGGAGGAAAGACATATCTCAAAATAATTGACTAGGGAGACCCGAAAGAAAAACGCCACTTGGAAGACCTAGGTGTAAGTGGGAGGGCAATATTAAGATAGATTTAAGGGAAGTGGGATTTGCGAGGGATGGTTGGAGTTAGCACAGAATAGGGTTGAACATCTGAGACACCCAACAAAAAGTTATTTTTTTGTTGGGCTGTGATATTATAGTATATTGCGATACAAGTGCCGTAAGCGATGCATAAGATCGAGGAAAGAGTTTGAAAAAACGAGGCGCTCGCGCCGAGTTTTATCAATTTTCCGAGATCCATTATGCGCTTACGGCACGAGTATTGCATGCTATTTTTTGCACGATGATTATTTATATCAATTTAATTATGTTAATTGAGATATTACCAGAAAATATTTCAGAAAGTGATTCGCATGTGTTTGTTGTTATGGGAACAGAATATTTGTCCTGGAGGGCCTTGTCCATAAAGGTTTGTATTATGACGTGCCGTAAGTAAATTCTTACCGCACGGAAACTCTTACCGCACATAGCAACAAGATTGCGTGTGGGAATGTCAACTTACGATCCACGGCAACAATATTCGTAAGTACCATTAGTTAGTTAAGTTAAGTCGTGCAAAAAATAAATAAATATTAAATAAACATTTATCTAGGCAGAGGAAGTATTTCAAATCAGATTTAATTTTTATAGTAATCACAATAAAGCTGGAATTCCTAGAAGAGACATTCCTAGTATCCGTAAACACCGCCTTCGCAAAACTGCCAGTGTACGGAATTGCAGATCGGATAAACTACCTATAACTCTAGTAAATGAAGACATTTAGTGCTAGTGAAGGAAATATAATTACGAAAATTGGCAAAGATTAGGAGGCACGTGTAGGAAGAGATATGTTTGTTGTGGAGTAGGAGAGGAAGAGTTCGTTAAATCTTGTTACAAGACACACTTCACTAAGCCCTGTACCCATTTAAGTGCTAGTATATTGAATAAGTCATTCTGAAAATTAATTTCATAATTTTCCAATGATGACACATACGTTTAAATTAATATTAAAAGGCTGTTACGGTCTGGATGATTCAGGCTCACTTTCCTTGGAATGACTGAGTACTTAAAGACAAATTAACTGACAGTGTATCTGGGAAGCTGACCTTACGCACTTGAAAAAAAAAATCCTAAAATGGTGCCAGAGTTGTGTGGATGCAAGAGGAGAACATTTCTAAAAATCTCTTGTGAAGAGGTACGTGGTTATTTTCATTGTAATTTTCACTGTAATTGTGAGAACCTGAATCATTACACCGTTAGCGACTTTATTTGCGTGTTTTACCCGTTCGTTCGGGAGTTAGAGCTGTGGCCGCCGCGATGCAGAAACCCGCACGATTGGCCCACTCTTACGTGAAACGCACTGTAGTATGATTAGTTACAAGTGTTAAATGCACAGGTCTACTTATAGGAGACCAGCAGGGCCCGGATTCTGATGACCTAAAATTGTTTAAGAAATGACCTATAAAATGATCCTAAATTTTAAAGAAAATAACTTAATAATTATAAAAAATGCCCTAAAAACTTATATTTTATTTATAAAATATTATTATTGAACTCACGAAGTTTTAGAATAGTTTGTACATAATTTTAAAAACTGAAAATAACTGTAATGTTGTGAATTTTTCTCACGGAAATTTATACTGGCACTGAGGCACTGGCGAGTCAAAATTCGGAATTTCCTATTGTGGTCTGCCGGATTATGTTGTTGTTTCTTGAGGGTAAACAATAGTTTGCACTCTCAATCCAAGCAGGTGGCAGTCTCTGGTGACAAGTCAATCTCATAATAATAGTAATACAGTATAATACAAAATTTTGGCGTTTCTTTTTCATTCTCATTTCCGACTGAGACATGACTACACTTAACGGCAAATTTTTCCTTCTTGCATTAAACAAACAACACTTCAAAGACAGCGCCGCTAGCAACGAAAAAAAAGTCAATACACTCAATGTAAATACATGAAAACGACTAAATAAGGAAGCAAATGACACGAAAATGACAAAATAATGAAGTATAATTGAAATAAATGCCCTAAAAATATAAAATTGCATAAAATTACAAAAAATGACCTAATAAAAATGTATTTCTATAATCTAGAGGCCATGATTAAGATTTATCTACAAGTTGGCAATGTCTATGCAGCATCAATTAAAAATTGACATGTCATTAGTATCTGGGCAATGGAGATTAGAAATGTGAGGATCTGAAGATGAAGATTCTTTTGAATATCCACCCATGTCGTTGCTAGCAGCAAGTGTGGTTCGAATTCTGTTCCAATTTCAAAAGTAATAACACTGTATGTACACAATACATACAGAGAAGCACCGATGGGGGGGGGGGTAGCGTTTTCAACAATACTTCTTCCACTACTTCATTCGAAATTTGAGAACGCTGCACTTGAGAGATAAAAACCGGGGGTTTTCTGCAGTATTTTTTTTAGCAACACACCTCCCACCCTTTGCGCTCTTTCCATCCCTTTCAATCGGCTTATCGAACGTGGCACAGATTCGCCCGAGAAATGGAATGGAAAAGAAAGTAAGGAGAAAGCTTATGCGATTTCTCTCCCCCTATTCCTTTTCAACTTTTTTCTACGTTTTGATTGGACCAAGTTCTTCTAACGCACGCCCTGCAATTTATTTTTTTTTTCTCAGAAGACACGTCTCTTTTTTTTCCTCTTATAAATACACACTTCACCTATAGCGAACTTTACAGAAATGAGAAATATCTTTAATTACTTTTGATAAAGAAAATATATTTTTAAAATACAACACCGCTAGAAGGAAGAGTTTGAAAAGGTAGAAATCGTTCACTTCCCACATTTATAGGCGGCCATGGAACAAAACAAAAAGAGAAACTACGAGGGCTGTTTTTTTTTCAACCTCCGATGGGGCATAAAATGAAAACCACAGTGAAAATCAACTGTTTTATTTGGAACATTTAGGTACACCTTCTAGCTACTTCTGTACGTAGTTTCGTTCCGATTGAGACATTTGTCGTAGCGTGGTACCAACTTTCCAGTACCCTCTTCACAGAAGCTTGCCGCCAGCGCATAGGCTAAGAAGGGTCCTCACGGCATTTTGAAATTTTTTAAAATTTCTTCGTTGGTGTGGAAGCCAGATCTAAGTTTGTTCGGGAAATTTGTGTGCATCCATTGTTTGGATTGTTTTTTTTTGGATTCTGGATTGTCGTAACGAATCCACGTTTCATCCCCTGTCACGATGGATTTCAAAAACTTGTTCCCGTGCCGAGTGACTTTCATTTTTTTCGGCAGCTGAAGAAAGATCTGGAAGGACAGAGCTTCCACACCAACAAAGAACTTCAAAACACTTCAAAATGCCGTGAGGAACCTTCTCAATACGCTGGCGGCAAGCTTCTATGAAGAGGGTATTGGAAAAATGGTACCACGCTACGACAAATGTCTCAATCGGAACGAAACTACGTACAGTACAGAAGTAGCTAGAAGGTGTACCTAAATGTTCCAAATAAAACAGTTTTGATTTTCAATGTGGTTTTCATTTTATGCCCCATCGGAGGTTGAAAAAAAACCAGCCCTAGTAGTTACAATACATATCGAGTGGATTTTTTTAGACCCAGATATAATGAGTATCAGATTGGTAATTTCAAACCAATTACACCAGCGGTAACGGATTTTGAAATATCTACAAGTTTGGTCCTGTGGCTTTCTGTCGTATCTTCATCAGTTACAGCCTAACTTACTTAAATTGGGTTGGACATTTTTTATTAAGTGGGGGACGGCAAAATATCTGTCCGCCTGTCCGTCTGTCCGTGTGCATGTACGCGCGATAACTCAAATAACCTTTATCGGATTTTTCATAAAACTTAGTACATGCATTTATAACGTCCATGGGAAGAAGCCTATTGATATTGGATCAAATCGGTTTACTAGTATCGGAGTAATGCCCAATTCAGTGCCTATTTTATGTTAATATATTAGAAAGAATTTAACAAATGCAAATCGGTTATTCTGACAACATACTGTTTTACACTGATCATATACGGCTTTGGAATTTGCAATACTGTTAGCCATGACATATTCCTTTGCTTTTGATTATCAAACCATTTAGATGTTTATTTCGTTGATCAAGTTGAATACTGTTTAGCCTATATACAGAAGGTATATTACTGTGAAATAATTAGGCCTACGTAAATTAAGTGTACCCTCCTTAGGAATAGCACCCCTAAGGAGCTTCCCTAGCTATCCCTGCACTGCAGGAGGCCTTGGCCCTTAATGGGATGTTACAGGCTAATTTTATTTATTTATTTATTTATTTAAATTAAGTGGAGTTCTTCGCCAGTGTATTTTGTGAAATGTTGACATATTTTAAGATTTTCTTATATCAATGTATACGAGTTTGAATTAAGGTTGAGTATGTTCTTCCACAAGCCCTGCTTAATGAATCGATCTGGAGCTTAACCCAGAGATAGGTTGCAAAAATAACTTATTTTGTTCATATCATAATTGTCACTGATTTTATTCCTATTTTGAAAGAGAAAATCCCGAAGTGCTAATAATACCTGTGTCTCTTCTCTTCCTGGAGGAAAGTCAATTGTTAAATGAACAATTCAACTACGGAAGAGAACACTACTGAACTAACTTGCTGAACAGAGTTTTATAAAAATCCCGTTTTCCTTTTACTTGTTTCTCGATTACAGAACTTTTTAAATTGCTCGCAAACGTGTAAACTTTGTAGGAAAAGATTACTTTTTTCCCCCTTTAGAATTGAACTGAATACACTAAAACTTTTCTGCTTTAAGTGAAAGTATCTTTCTTAACGTTAAGGGAATGTGGTTTTTAAAATGAATTAAAATTGAGTCTGTAGAAGAACTTACGGCTTTTTCACTCATTCGCATACACAAAATAGAAAATAGCTTAATTTACAACCTCTCTCTCTCTCTCTCTCTCTCTCTCTCTCTCTCTCTCTCTCTCTCTCTCTCTCTCGAATCCTATGCCCCCATGTTGGGGCGAAGGGCCTCCAAGTGGAGGTTTCTGTTACCTATGTGAATTTTGTTACGCTTATTTTCCGAGCTAGGACAGGTGGTAAGCCCATCGCCTCTCAACCCCCCTCCGGAAACTAAGGTATTACTTGGACGTGAAAGAGCCGATAAATTTTGTCCAGAGGCTCTAATTTAGGCTTAGAGTTCTTTTACGTGCCGTAAATCTACGACACGGGCCCCCCAGCCTTAAGTCCGTGCCCATGATTTTTACGTCCTGAAAATCCCATCGACTGCGGCCAGGTTTGATCCCGCGACCTTCGGATCTAGAGGCGGTCACGCTACCTCTAGACCACCGCAGCCGACAATTTACAACTTAGAGACCTCATAATTACTACGGGGGGAAGTTCTTCTCGGGGCATGCATATTTAGTTCACAATAAACCTAATTAATAAGTTCATTCTAGCAAAGAATTGCCACTGCTACTGTGAAGACTGTGAACCCGACAAAATGTATCATGCACTGTATATACCTGTGCTAGATATAAAGAGGCAGGTAGCAACCCAAGCAGAAGAAACATGGCCGACAGAACTCAAATTTTGGAGGAGCGTGCATTTATAGACACACAGAATAGGTGTCAAAAAGAAGCAGAAAAACGTCTAGAAAATCCGGAATTGAGGCTAAGCCGATTGTGATTTGCGGTGATTAGCAACGCGGCTTTGTAGTACAGTCATAATTTGTAATTTGAAAAGTATGTGACCTTTAATTAGTCGTTACTCCTGTACCGGAAAACCAATTTGGTCTAAATCAATAGGCTTTTTCCCGTGGACGTTATAAATGCGTATACCAAGTTTCATGAAAATCCGATAAAGTGTATTCGAGTTATCGCGCGTATAGACAGACGGACAGACATTTCCCGTCCACCATATAATCTCATAAAGTACCATTATGGTACTTAAAAAGTTTCCATGACTTATGCTTCATCCCTCGTAGGCCTACTTCTAAGATGAAAATAGAATAATAGGTAGGCCTAACTATTGAGACATAAAATCACACGGTGTCTATGTTAAAATACAAATACAAGTAATTTAATTGCACAGAGTGTAAAGCGAATCTTTTATTAGAAATTTAATCCATTAATGGTGCATATTGCAATTAATTCGGTTATCCACGGGTGAAGGGACCAGTGAAATGTGATTAATTCATTTAAAAGCGCGCAACCAGTGGGTCAGAATAATCGCTTAAAGCACCAGAGCGTCGAGTGTGAACATTTTCACAGTTTACGTCATTACATCTACAGGCACTGGGCCATTCCTACGTACTAGGTGGGTTCTGCCCCGTTACACTAAACAATAGTTAAAAACAAAACAAAACGTACGGAGCACTTCTCCCTTACGCCGTTAAATTACGAGGGCCGTCCAAAAAGAAAGTTTTCTTGGGGCCATTTACAGAAATAAAACACAATTACAAGGAAATAGTTATTGCAACAGACACAGCCAGTGTTCAGCTATTATTCAACATATTCGCCACAGCAATTGAAATATTTGTCTTACCAAGGCACCAGCTTTTGAATATTTGTGTCTTAGAAGCCTTCCGCCAGGTATTTGAACCATTGTGTGATAAACATATTTTCCTCTCTGTCATTACCTGTCATTTCTTTAGGTGTAGGAAAATGTAGAAATCACTGGGAGCAAAGTCCGGGCTGTAGGGTGGATGTTTAAACACATACTAGCAAATCTCTTGTAGAAGTTGGCTGGGAGGTGTTTAAATATTCACCCTAAAGCTCGGACCTCGCTCCCAGTGATTTCCGTCTTCTCTTCCACCTCACGAAATGACAAAGAATGACAGAGAGGCGAAGATGGTTCAAGTTCCAGGCGGCACACGCGATGCTTTTATTTCCAAGGTATGACAAAAAAAAAAAAAAAAAAAAAAAAAAAACAAAGCCACCTGCAAATGATTTGACAGTTCAAATGTATTACCGAAAACCGATGCTTCGATAGTGAAAAAATTCACGTTTTCTGCCAGTTTTTCACTCATAACTTCCGAACGAAAGCTAAAAATTAAAAATTCTGCTTCAGTCCATCTATGTTTAAAATTTCAGATATCTGCGTGCAGTAGATTTCGCTGGGAATCGCGCACAGAAAGACAAATACTTCCTTTTATTATTATAGATTCCAACAAGAAAAGGATGCTTATTTATGGTTTCCACAGGTTTTGAAGAACAAAGAGAAATTTGGCCATTTAAAGGAAAGAAGGGGAAAAACAGATAATTATGAACTACTGTATATAAACCCTGTTTTAACTTTTTACAAGATCTAATGTAATAGTGTATTATAGCCCATTATGCTAACAGCTAAGATATGCTGAATCGACTTATTCTCCATTTTAACGATCCATGCAAATTCATTTTTTTTTTTTAATATATATTTTGACCGATCAGTAAAAAACTATACAGGCCATTGTTAAACTCTATAACATCATAATTATAACATTAATAATAACCTGTTGAGGTACGCCTTAGTCAGCTCCTCTAGCTAAAACACAAATTGATAACAAAAGTTGCGTTAGTGCAGATACTGTTTTCTAATATTTAACAGTTAAGATAGTAGGCTTATTTACACAGGATTATCACTTTCTTCTAGTTCACTTAGTACATCTTGGGGAAGTTTTCTTTTCAGTCTTGATCTGTTCAATGACTTTTGTCCAATGTTATAGACAGATGCACCAGGAACATCTAGAAGTTTACTGTAAAATGATTTTGAGAGGGTTTGAATGTATTCTTGAATCGGGAGGATTCCAAGTTCATTATGTAGTTGACTATTTCTTACGTACCAAGGCGCATTTGTAGCTTTACGAAGAAATTTATTTTGCACAACTTGTAATCGGTGAATGTGCGTCTTGCTAGCTGCACCCCATATTGGTGCTGCATATGTGATGAGAGGTCTTACAAGAGATGTGTACAGTAGCATAGAGCATTCCAATCCAAGTGATGTGCGTCTTTTTACTAAGGGATAAAGTTTTATAATTCGAGAAGAAGCAAGTGCCACAATACGAGTTATATGTGCGTTCCATGTCAGTTTTGTGTCCAGTAGTACTCCCAGATACTTAACTGGAGATTGAGATTGTAACCATGGAATATGTTCATTCAGAAGATAGAGTAGAACAGGATCTTGATAATATCTTAAAGAGAATATCTTTGCTTCTGTTTTCTTGACATTTAGCGATATGCGCCATGCAAATTCTTGTAATCATAAACACTGGAGTACTGAATAATTATGCACTAGTGCTGTGTGTAAAAAACTCATTTACCTAACTTATCGAGGGTAGGATATAATTCATTATTTCCTAAGTGTTTTAGCATGATGATTTATACAAATTCTGCCTTTTATGCAGGGCCGTAGATAGGCGGTAGCGAGGTGGGCCCCCGCCAAGGGCGCAGGTAGAGAGAGGGCGCAAAATTTACCATGAAAAATCCCGCCTTTTTTTAGACTATTGCAATTTATAAACAATAAAAATTCCACGTTAATGGAAGAAATCTTTCAGGTTATTAAAAATTACTACACGTGAACTATCTGTAGTATTATGCCGATTGTCAATAAAGAAAAAGCAGTCATGCAACGTTCTTTAATTAACATGTTTTTTATTGACAAGGTATGATAATATAAATCATGAACAGTATGGAAAGATATGATAATAAAAATTAAAATGTACGTTATTATTGAGATGAAAGTGGTTCAACTATTCGAAAAAAATACTTTTACCTATATTAATGTGTTAACAATTTTTAGTAGGCCTCAGTCCTAATATGTAATTTACTTTTGATACTAGATTTTATTATTTAATTCTTTTTTAAGTAGTTCAATCGTCTGAAATAGTATATTGCGACACAAGGGCGGGAAGGCACGTTTACGGGTCGAGGAAACAGATTGAAAACCCGAGGCGCAGCCGAGGGTTTTTAAGTTTTCGAAACCCGTAAATGCCTTTACGGTCCGTGTGTTGCATGCTATTTTTTGCACGACGGTTACTTATATCAATTTAATTATATTAATTGTGATATTACCTGAAAATATTATGTAAATACAGTCTTGAAGAATGATGCTTATTTCAGAAAGAGATTCGCATTTGTTATTGTTTATGGCAACCGAATATTTATAAAGCGGGGAGGCCTTGGTCATTTCTGCTCGCAAATAAGCATTTGCGGGCGGTAAAGTAACTTTCCGCCCGTCGCCCCTAGCAACAAGTCACTTTCTGCCCGTCGCCCCTATCAACAAGATTGCGTGTGGTAATGTCAAGTTACGATCCATGTAAACAACTTTCGTAAGTAACACTTACTAGCTAAGGAGTGCAAAAATAAGGTTTTAGTACCTTGAAAGTCCAACACTTAGTTCATTTTCAAATTGAGATTTAGGTTTTCTTTGATAATAACAGTGTTTTTATATTAAAATAATAAACAACTTTACAGAAATTTAAAAAAAAAAAATTCAGACCCCCCAGTATTGGAGGGCGCAGATTTGTCAAACTCGCCAAGGGCGCAGAAGGACCTTGCTACGGCCCTGCTTTAATGACACTCTCAACATTTAATTTGTCTATGAATATAGGTCAATCCAATAAAGGAATAGCCGATACGAGTAAATCGAATATCTTCACACAAAATGCAAGTTTCCGCATGTCGGTGTTCTGCAGTGGAATCCAGTGAATTGACAAGCTGTGGTAAGAAGGGGAGATGGTGTGGGAGGCATTGAACCAGAGACAGGCTAGCAAATTGTATCAGGAACGAGCCGGCATTGTATAGAACGTGAAAATCTTAAAGGGAGCGACACTCCGGACAGGAAAATCCACTGGATTACAGTTTATTTCCGTTCAGGCGTTCAGACGGGCTACGGACTTAATTCCAGACTCAATAGAAGTGCCTTGTCTCTTCGGATGAAGCTTGAATTTTGGTTTTCCTACGTGGGAGGGCCTTGGGATTTAAACAAAATAATGAGAATCTGCGATCCTAGGCCATCTGTTCTCGGAGAAGTATTGACACATTTGCTCTTTTAGGTGGCTTTGATTTATTTATCTCGTTCTGTGGCTGCTATACAGTGCTATTTAAATTTTATAGCTCCAACCAGGATTTCGTTAATTGAAAGGATTCTAGTAAAAAAATCTAAAGTGAATCAATGGCGTGAGTTCATCTATCCTTTATATATTGCGGAATGAGTAAAGCTGCCGAGGTAATACTGACACATGAATTTTTAATGAGTAGCTCGATAATGGGTTGTCGATAATTTCGATGCCTCGATACTCAAGAGAACAGATATCGAAAGATAGGCTACCAAGTTACTTTAGAATTTTTCAATTAAAGAATTCCTGGAATATT
Organism: Ectobius pallidus; assembly: GCA_964059195.1. Lineage (NCBI taxonomy): Eukaryota > Metazoa > Arthropoda > Insecta > Blattodea > Ectobiidae > Ectobius > Ectobius pallidus. The sequence continues at coordinate 14,975,991 of CAXKWD010000003.1, forward strand.
TTGTAATAAAAATTTAATAATACAAGCTCAGGCGAGATCATTCGGGAAGTCCCAGCTTCAAATACCGTGGCCGGCCAATTTGACATGGTTTTTTTTTTCACAGTTTTGCCAGTTGCAAAAGCAAATGCCGAATTGGATATTTACATACCACGAATCATCCTCACCATGTTATCTTGTCTCAAATCCATTTAAATTAATATATGTTCAAATTTACTCCATAAAATACACTAATAGCTTAATAGAAACAAATTGACAATCAATAGTTCCATGGCCTACCCTACTGTATAGACACAGATCCCGAGCTCCTGATGAGGCCTCGTAGCTAAAAAGAGTATAAACCACCGCCGTCTCGAGAATTACACTGCCTGTCCTATGCTTTATTTTAACATGGAGTTCAGAGTATTGTTAAATTGCCTAATTTATCCAGTAGAGGCGACACAGTTCACACCCAGATTGCAGCAAACACTAATCAAAATAAGCATTAAACAGACACAGATACTTGTGTTATTTGTTTAGAACGTAATATTATTCCAGTATATGACACTTACCTTGAAATGGAATTTTGGAGCAATAATTAAAATAAATGTAAATTAATTAGACGCATTGATAGACTATATTATGAGCACCGCCGTCTCGAGGAGTAATACAGTTTAGAAGGCAGTGATTATGAGACGGCGGTGACAGCACTACATAATCAACAATGGCGTAGCAAAAAACAAGAAGCAGTCTGGGTGTGAAAGGTGCTGCCATCTGTAATGTCGCCGAGTACGCAAAATTAGCCGTATAGGACAGGCAGTGTATACACGAGTAATACAGTTTAGAAGGCAGTGGTATAAACACAGCTGAATTAAACAAAAAAAACAAACAAACAAAGAGTATCATTGAAGGCGGGCGGTCGTTAAGACAATAATCTTCTCTTCACAGAACGAAATACTTGTGGTTTTTAGGTGTTTTATGAAGACTATTCCAATCATACGCCGCGTGTTTGATATTGACCAATAACGTTTATCAATTCCTCGGATATAGACCAATCACGATGGATAAGGATAAGGATGGATAAGGATAAGGATGGATAAGGATAAGGATGGATAAGGATAAGGATGGATAAGGATAAGGATGGATAAGGATAAGGATGGATAAGGATAAGGATGGATAAGGATAAGGATGGATAAGGACGGGATTTTATCCGATAAAATGGTCAGCTCGTTACTGGACCCGTAAGCATTAATGTGCCGTGATTAATACGTCACATGCTGCCATTAAGAAGCACGAAAACATATTATTTTATACAACATAACTTGTTTGGAAATTTAAATAATATCAATGTACATTGGTTAAAAACACAATTTTGATTCGGTGCAAGACAGTTCATATGCTTTTACTCTGTAACTCGAATCGATTCATGGATGGTTGATTCATAGCATGCCGTGATCTCGCAGCTGTTAGTTTTGTTTTTATACAACAAAGCACGAAAGTAATTATTATTTGTATAATCCGTTACAATTTTATTCATGGAACAGTCTTAATAAATCCAACTCGAGTTTACGAGTTTCATCGATAAACTCGCAAACTCTCGTGGGATTACCTAAGAGAATCTCGTATTTAAAAAAAATATGGTACCCTCTTAGTTGGGACTTTAACTATTATGTTATTAAATGTTTTTAAAACATTTCTAAGTTACTACGTCTGAAACAAAAATCCCTTTTAACATCTCAGTGTTTAAGTCGGAACCAAAATGCATGCCAGAGAAGAGAGACTGCTTGAAAGTCACTCTTCACAAGAGAAGCAGACAACTGTTGAAGTTGATACTTACAAACCAGCTGAGCATCGTGAAATAGCTTGTCAGCTATCACAGAGGTATATATCCAAGCGGTTGAGACTGCTGCGAATCGCTGCAAGTTCTATATTCCATCGCACCATCGCATTTCTTGACCCCCATTTCAAAAAACTAACTACCTTTATCACCAGAAAATCACGTTCTCCAATATTCCATCACTTCCACAATCACCTGTACGTAGATCGCATATGTCTACACATTTCATAATCCTTCAACAATTACCAAAGCCGACTCTGTTATAAACTTCTCTTGTTTTTAATGATAACATAACAAGTAGAGAATCTCTCTGCTTTATAGATCGTAACTTGTTTGGAACAAACATCTGACTATCAAAAAACAAAAGAATTTCACTCAAAATTCATAATGTTGTGTTAAAACTGTTTCGAACGATGTTAGCCATGATTTTCAAACAAACCAAAGCTTTTGTTCAGATAGTTTTCCATCACGATTCATAACAAAGAGGAACTAAAATCACAGAGGTCTTTGAAGAGTAGAAACGGAGCCAACATGTAACATAAAAACTGTTCTAATATAAACAATCTCCTGCGTAGAACAGAGAATTATGAATGGAAGATGTGTTTAAATTAATCTTCTTTCACAGACAAAATTTCCCTTCTTGACGTCGTTATTGTAAACACACTGTAAACGTTTTGCATCAACATAACTTGTTTCACACAAAAATAGCCTTTTTTTAATCAGGAAAATTAAAAGTATTCCTAATTTAAATACGTTGGTATATATTAAAAAGTTTATTAAATTTTAAAGGAGAGAAATATGGACTTCAATGTGCCATCAACTTTAGCTCCATTTTATTTTCATGTTTCATGTAAATTTAAAAGCTACGTTTCGTATGTACCCGACGCAAAAATTACGTACTTTCCTCTTTTACAGAAGTAGATCAAAATTTACATATCATTTATGTAAATGCCTTATTTTTATTAGCGATGAGGAGAATATTCTTCTATCACAGATTAAAATTGCTTGTAAGTAGGAAGAAAATTAGGCTGAGTAAACAAATAGATCGCAGACGAACACAGCCAATCAATTGCCTATTTAAACCCGTGAAAAATTGGCAGAGATATTAATCACTGGGTAGTTGGCCAGCCAACTTGATCTCTTTTGTTATAGCTTTAAAAGTTACTGCTTCCACTTTATCCGTTCCAAGTTTGAAAATAAAAGCAGTTGTCCAGCAACTTATATCAGTTCATTTGTTTTGTAAAAACTTTTGCACTTAAATCTTTTTGTTTATTAGAGAAAGCGTAGATTTTTAAGAGAGTTTATATAGCGTAATTTCGCTCTATTCTTCTACGCATATAAACAGATAAGTTTATGTCTTTTATATGCACTTGATGTGTCTGGAATATCTATTTGAGCTTCAGTACTGTACCTCGTCCAAATTGAGCATTTGTTCACAGTACCATTTGAAAATTACGACTTCTAGTGAAGAAGGTTGGCAGTTGAAGCTTTGGTCCAGCTTGTCGTACTGATAAAATAAATGTATATTTAGTTTTTTAAAATGCTTGTATTAACGGCTTTATTAATAAGAAAATAAAGGCTAAGCAGATCGTTAAATGAATCCTTTGAAGTAAGGTTTGAATAAGTTTTCCGCCTTGCTAAAATCTTTTCATTCCTTCACCGAAACCTTCTCAATATTGGAACTTTTTACAGCTTTCTTAATGCTATTTCACACGCTGCTTAACGAAATAGACACATAGATGAGCAATAGGACTCGTCTGTTTATTGTATTTGGAAGAAATTTAATAAGAAGTCCTTCTTTCTTCACAGCCACTCAAACAAAAAGTACACAGCTTGGAATAATTTTTTAAAAATATTTAATCTACTTAATTTAGCAATTGATGATTTCATAAGCGTTTAACCTTAGAGTCATCTTCTTCTAAACACGATTTCACGGCAAGTTCTAAAACAATTTGAAGTATTTTTACATTTTTATTCCATACAAGCATGTTGTAAGTTAGAATTGATATACATTTCTTCCAGAAGCAAGCATTTGCACACGTGGAACGGAAAAGTAGCTTCTCTTTCACATGAAAATCACTCGCTTACTCGTGTAGGCTACGAAAAGAAAGTTAGACCACTACATTATAGCAAGTAGTACACAAGTTATTGCTTGGAATCATCCACGTGGCACTGGATATAACTTTTTTGTTCCCGTCACTTAATAAGAGATGCACGCGAGAGTTTTTAGTAGTGGTAGCATAGCAGAAAAAAAAAAAGAGTTCAGTTCACTTGGATCTACACACACACAACTCCCGGCACTTACTAAGAGTTCGGGACGCTCGCTGGACGCCCACCTTAATGCGACGCCTGGCGTTAACATCACGAAACGCACCGGACGCCGTTGGAAGTCGAGTGCCTCAGTTCACTTGTGTCATTTTGCAGCTTAGATTTCATCTGTAAGTTACCACAAGCCTCACTCCTATAATCAAAAGCGAGTTCTTAAATGTCTCTTACTCTTAGGAAATTATCTACAGATCAACTTATAAACAGAAATTATCTACGGAAATAAATATAAACTAGATTACGCTGTGCAAATTATAAACCCATGCCGGACTTCATAGAAAACAGTTAATACAATGATTAGGCTCGTAGTTTGTAAGTTTTACATGCAATTTAAACTTACTTGAGAGTTATTTTCCGTTATTAAGTGCCAGTATGGTACTTTATGAGATTGTGTGGGGGACGAAAAAATGTCTGACCGTCTGTCTGTCTGTCTGTCCGTGCGTCTGCACGCACCATAACTCAAATACGCTTTTTCGGATTTTCATGAAACTTGGTATAAACATTCATAATGTCGATGGGAAGAACCCTATTGATATTGAACCAAATCGGTTCACCGGTACCGGAGTAATGCCCAATTTTGTGCCTATTTTAATAGATTATGGCGCCTTTCTATGAGAAAGGTGCCATCACTCAAATACGCTGTAACGGATTTCCATGAAACTTGGTATACCCATTTATGACGTCCATGAAAAGTGCCCTATTGAATTTGAACCTAATATGTTCACCGGTACCGGAGTAAAACCCAATTTAGTGTATATTTTAAAGACGCGGTAACTCAAATACGCTTTACCGGATTTTTATGAAACTTGGTATACACATTTACAATGTCCGTGGGAAGACGTCTATTCATAATGGATAAAATCGGTTGATCTGTTTCGGAGTAATGCTCAATTTAGTGCCTATTTTATGGCAATATACGTATTCGAAATAATTTATAAAAAAAATGAAAATCAGTTATCTTGACAACATAGCCTATTGTTTTACTGTGATCTTATAAGGCCTTGGAAATTAAAATACAGGTAGCTATGACAAAAAACACTATTGTTTTACATGCGCTTATCCAACTAGACCGTTAAAATGACCCAGGTGGCCGAGATGGTAGACCTTTCTTCTTCCGTAAGCCCTGCTTAATGAATAAATCTGGAGCTTAACTTGGAAATCAATTAAAAAAAAAACATATTCTGCATATCATAATTGCAGTCATAACTGATTAAACAAAAACATACTGGCACTTTTTTACATGTTTACCTGATTTTATTTTATTGCAAATATATGGTGAACTATTGTATCCTATTCTATGTCTGCCTCCATGGGTCCGGCAGACAGAAAATCATTGTTTATGTAAAGATAATATTTTTTGCATCTCTTAATCGACAGATTACACTGTAAGTTACAACAAATTTGAATTTTTTTCTGTTCTTTACATGAAGCTATGTGATTCTGTATAAACAAAAGTTTCTTGATTCATATATCAAAGCCAAAATGGTTCATCACGTACCGTTTTTGTAGGAGATACACTTCTCATATTTACGTAAAAAGCAAAAATGTGGATCTTTGGAAAATGGTGCCTGGTAAACAAAAAATAATTACAGATTCGTTATTTTCAGTCAAAAATATACAAGAAACATATTTTCATCTAAAGGACTTTTTCATGTTGCTAATATAAAGTTCGTGGAATTTTTAAAAATATTTTAATTATATCATATATTCACCGTTGCGCATTTTAGCAATTATTAGTCAACTGCTAAAAGGGGACGTGACAATTCAGTAATATTTAAAATGACCGCTATTCAATTATCACCAAAACGGAATCAATTTCTGCCTACTATGTTGAAGGATATTATTTATGCTAATAAAACGAGATTTTTGCTATTTTCAAGAAAGCTCATCCCTAATGTCAATTAAATAACATTAAAAAATATCATAGTGCATTTAAGCCACCACTGAAACTCAGCCCAGCTTTATCAAAGTAGTGAAGGCCTGCGGGAGGACTGAGTTCACCCCTCTTCCGTCAGCGGTTGGACATCCTTGATCTGAAGGATTGGTTCCCTATTCCCACCTTCACTGCAAGCTGATGAAATGTTAATTGAAAGTAATTAAGTGTCAGAAATGTCTGTCCATCTGTCTGTCTGAACGCGCGATAACTCAAATACGCTTAATCGGATTTTCATGAAACTTGGTATACGCATTTATAACGTCCGTGGGAAGAAGCATATTGATATTGGACCAAATCGGTTGATCGGTACCGGAGTAATGCCTAATTTACTTCCTATTTTATGGTAATATATTACAAAAAATTTATCAAATGCAATACAGTTCTCATGACAACATATTGTTTTTCAGTGTTCATAAACGGCTTTGGAAAATGCAATACAGTTTGCTTTGACAAATAACACTACCCATATATTATTCCTTCACATATGCTTATCAAACTAGTCCTTTGTTCTTCCGCAAGCCCTGCTTAATGAATCAATCTTGAGCTTAACGAGGAGATAGATATAAAAAATAACTTATTTTCTGCATTCTGTGGCTTGGTTCTAAAAGGGCCATTGTCAATTTCTAGTAAAAATGAGATCTATGCATTATTGAGCTCGGCTAGTCTTTATATTTCGTAATCTAAAAGTGCCAATGTCTGTTGCTATTAATAGACATAATTCAGAAACCATAGAGGCCAATGTCGAAAGTTCACAGCAAAAATTTTACTTCTACAAAAGCTTCAAAGTCAGATATCTCAAAATCAAGTTTTATGACATTGACCCTTTTAGAATCAAGCCACATTGCAATTATTGCAATTAACACTGATTAAACAAAAGCATTCTGACACTTTGTTACATCACTTTACCCGATTTTATTAAGTGCCAGTATGGTACTTTATGAGATTGTGTGGGGGACGAATAAATGTCTGTCCGTCTGTCTGTCTGTCTGTCCGTGCGTCTGTACGCACCATAACTCAAGTACGCTTTTTCGGATTTTCATGAAACTTGGTATAAACATTCATAATGTCGATGGGAAGAACCCTATTGATATTGAACCAAATCGGTTCACCGGTACCGGAGTAATGCCTAATTTAGTGCCTATTTTAATAGATTATGGCGCCTTTCTATGAGAAAGGCGCCATCACTCAAATACGCTGTAACGGATTTCCATGAAACTTGGTATACCCATTTATGACGTCCATGAGAAGTGCCCTATTGAATTTGAACCTAATCTGTTCACCGGTACCGGAGTAAAACCCATTTTAGTGTATATTTTAAAGACGCGGTAACTCAAATACGCTTTACCGGATTTTTATGAAACTTGGTATACACATTTACAATGTCCATGGGAAGACGTCTATTCATAATGGATAAAATCGGTTGATCTGTTTCGGAGCAATGCTCAATTTAGTGCCTATTTTATGGCAATATACGTATTCGAAAGAATTTATAAAAAAATGAAAATCAGTTATCTTGACAACATAGCCTATTGTTTTACTGTGATCTTATAAGGCATTGGAAATTAAAATACAGGTAGCTATGACAAAAAACACTATTGTTTTACATGCGCGTATCCAACTAGACCGTTAAAATAACCCAGGTGGCCGAGATGGTAGACCTTTCTTCTTCCGTAAGCCCTGCTTAATGAATAAATCTGGAGCTTAATATGGAAATTAATTAAAAAAAGCATAATTGCAGTCATAACTGATTAAACAAAAACATACTGGCACTTTGTTACATCAGTTTACCTGATTTGATTTATTACTGGAATGAAACAAAAGCAATTATTAAATAGAAAAAGCAATTAAATTCGAAAGCCATAGGATATAGACCTAGTATACGATGAAAATGTGCAAGAATATAGCCACCATTCTCAACTACAGACGTTCCAGACTGGTTTTTTCACAGGAATTCTAATATTCCCTACGAAAAAAACGTGCGCACCTAAATATCCTTAACTTTATTTCAAATGAAGAAGACCATGTTAACAATGGTTCTATTTTCTCATGTTTTATCTCGGCTTCTGTTAACCTGGATCACATGTATTCATAGATTATCGTGACCGATAGACTTCCATGGAAATGAAAACTGTCGATCTGCAGCAATACACAGTAGAAACAAAGCAGGCACTGACATGTTTTTTTATAGATAATAACAGATACATACACAACACGCAGTAAAAATACAGCACGCACCTATAGTAATCGCATGTTTTCAACTGGTTTTCGTGGGAATTGAGACATTATTATGTTTTATTGACCTATATAAGTATGGCTTCCTTAACCAATGTCTAATTACTATGTAAACCTAAAATCCGGGCAGTTATGACTAGACTTCGGATTTTAGATAAAAACCTATTTTAATCCTTAAGTGATATATGGACGAAAAGTTGTATATGCATGTTTCATAAGTGACTATGCCTAAAACTGATACTTTTATAGGACCTAAAACAGCCAATTTTTACGTTAGAGCCAAATATTTGATGGTTTTTCCTCTACAGTTCAAAATAAGTCATTTATTTTCAGTTCGTATTAAATTTTTAGCTCGGAATGTGCAGTAATTCTATGAATTACTAAATAATTCAATTACATGACACATTTGTGACGTGGTTAAATAGTAAGGAATGTTTCGTCTTCAGCAGAAAATTCCTTGGAATTCCCAAGAAAATGTAGTGTTTTTCTCCCAACTCCCACATCCAGTAACAAAACAAACAAAAACAAACAAACAAACGAAAAACGTAGGTCTCTCAATCACTGAGGGATACAAGGGAATAGTATGGTATGCATAGCTTTTGGGCGCAGGGATTAGGTTTTCACTGTTATGGTAGTAATACAGGCCCTAGTAATAGGTCTATATAATTATATGTACCATAGTCCTATATCTGTGTTTTATCATGATTATTGATTAATGGTGACTTCAATAAATATAATATGCTGCATTGCAATTGAGATATTTCAGAAAATTCGCAACCTAAACGATTTTATAAGAGACTATTTTACGATTATTAGAACCTATTTTCCAATTTTTAGAGCCTATTTTAGGTACCTAAAACATTTTTAGCGACCTAAAAGTCCGAAGTCTAACTATAACCCACAATCAGCGAACCCACCTTCAAGCTGTAAACAATCCGTCTATTAATACTGGCACATAAATATGTAAGGAGGGTTTGAAATGAAATATAGGCTACTCATATTGAAGTTTGGTGTAGATTTAATAATAACTTTACGTATTATGCTTCTCAAATAGAGAATTGTTTAGAATTATTCACCATATAGCCTATAGAATCTAATTATAACACAAATGGACAGTAACTTTTATTTCATATACGGAAATGGAAATGCTTTTGTTTCGGACATAAAGGGGTTGATTGCCTCAATCTGCTCTGACTTGAAAAGCGAATCTCAGACGGACAGTTGAGTAGTGGATGTCGCACAATGGACCCTGATGATAATCACAGTATGGAGGCCATTACATTCTTACGCCAGCTATGAAGTGAGAAATAGCTCATCACACATGAAAAGCTGTTAATTCGAGACCCCCCAACAGTCCTGCTAGAAGCTAAGTGTTACACACTTCCCAAATTGAGCCTATGGTGTAAAATATTCGGGATATGAATATTCATGAATTGTTTAATATTTATAAAAAAAAAGAGTTTTTTGCACGACGTAACTAGTGGTACTTACTAATATTGTTGTGGATCGTAACTTGACATTCCCACACACAATCTGGTTGCTATGAAAACAAAAGAAATCTCCGTGCGGTAAAAATTACAAAAAGCACAAATGCCGTAAGTATGAAACGCGTGCTACGGGGGTTTTTCCCAGAGCCGCACAATATTTATAACAATTTGGAGGAAAAGCAAGGAATACAAAGTAATTAGAAAACAGAATCCAGGAGAACAGTTCCAAAAATTTATTACGCTGTAAAGTGTTTTCAATAACAAGAGCGTAAAATGCATACATAGGCCTACATTAGAATTCATAATGATACAAGATAAAAGTTGCAAGACACATGGATAGGCGGAGGGCCTAAATAGCAATACGGCATAAGGCCTAGTAATAATCATAGCAGAAACAGTGCGAGCCATATAAGGCCTAGTATTAATAACAGTACAAACAGAGGGAGCCATCCTTCTCGAAAATAAAGAAAACGCAAAAGAAACAATAAAAATAACCTAACATGAAATGATATAAACTGCAAAACGAACAAAAGCGAAAACATAAGCTGGTGGGCAAACCGAAATAAACTATGAAAAACAAAAAAACCCACCAGCAAAAAGGAACAGAGATTAGCAAACAAAC